>JAGDQP010002488.1:0-54792 GCA_022664845.1 Lepisma saccharinum
CCCTACGGCCAAACCCTTAACTCGGAACTATACTGTCAACAATTGGACCGTCTGAAGGCAGCAATCGCCCAGAAGCGCCCAGCTTTGGCCAGTAGGAGAGGCATTGTGTTCCACCAGAACAACGCCAGGCCACACACATCGATAGTGACTCGCCAGAAGCTCCGGGAGCTTGGTTGGGAGGTTCTTATGCATCCACCTTATAGTCCGGACCTGGCACCGAGTGATTACCATCTGTTCCTGTCCATGGCGAACACGTTTGCTGGTGAAAAGTTCGCGTCAAGAGAGGCTTGTGAAAATCGACTGTCTCAATTTTTTGCCAATAGGGACAAGGGCTTCTATGAGAGAGGCATCGTGATATTACCTTCCAAATGGCAACACGTTATCGAACAAAACGGCGCATACGTGACCTAAATCGGATCATTCTAACTATGGTAAGTGAAGCCTTCAATGTCATGCAAAAATAATGGATTACTTTTTACTACACCAGATATGTTGGCTCTACAGTTACCATGAAAATTGTAATTTGGGACAATAATGGGATTACAAGCTAAAAATTATTTTCGTTACATGCCTTGGGAGCAAAAGGCAGTTACGGTTCATATTAAGAATTTGATTTATTGTCTTTGGTGTTAGACATATAGGGCTCAGGCTGATATAGGTCCAGGTACCATTCCGATATTTGTGCATAGTGTGACTGAGGAAAACCCCAGATCCACTTCGTTAATATTTCGGGAGAGCTAATTACAAGAGCTTTAAAATGGACGCTCTCCAAGCTCACTAGCACCAACTACTGATGAGTAATAAGAAATTTTGTAAACTAAAAACTCGTAAAATGTAACTTTTTTGTGGTTTTTGAACGCTAATAGAACAAAAACCACTGCGTGAAATTAAAAAAAAAGACACTCCACGGATACAAGCAATAAACCAAAAATCATAGAAATCTGAGACAGTGAGGTAGAGAAGGGTGTGTTAAATTGACGTGGAATGACCCGTTCATAGCTGTGCACTGCTCATGTATCGTGTGTTATGAGAAATCGATCGCTTCGAATGTTATCAACACAACCAGATTGTTTTATTTTTTTTTTTTAACAAGGAAGGAGAATATTTACGATCTACAAAGGTGAGTACAGCTCCGCAATGAAGAGAAAATACGCTGCAAAAAATGAAAATATTATCTTCTCTTCTATCCGTGAATGAACCAAAGATGCCTAAAGGCTGTGTTTAATTTTTATGTAAGCCTTTAGGCAACTTTGGTTTAGGCCAAATGGATGATTGGAGACTTAGTGGAATGAAGGAAGTGGAAGGAAACTGGAGGACTCCGACAAACCCACGCTTGCCGGCGTTGGTCACAGTCCAATTGCTCCAAATTTGAAGACCCAGTGGTCGTTCAGTTTCGCTCGGAAACTATTCGTGAAAGAACTACATTTATGTTTCACGAGGAAGTTACAGAGATCCTTGCAGCGAAAAAAAAAATAAAAAAAATAGAAATTCCTCAGACAACATAAATCTGTTTCTGCGAGTAAATCGGAGATAAGGTAAAAACTACAAATCTCGATTTTGAGAACCTACATGTTACTTAATTCAAAGCTTCGTCATCTTTAGAAATTAGTGTTTTTTGTTTGTTTGCTTTTCTTTTAATCACGGGTGACAGGATGTAGCTTGCATATATGATCAAGAATGATGGCTTGGGGAGATCAAGGACCAGAACAAAGAACAGAATGATGTGAAGGTGAAATTTTTCAAACTTGCCGGCAGACTTCATTTCAGGAATCCACTGAAGCGATTTGGGTTTCCCTGAGTAAGATATTGACAAAGCCCACAATCTTAGAGCTGTTAACAATTGGAAGAGGGGGTACTAAATTAATCAAATTGCAATCGCCATTCCTCCTCATTCACACTTCAGGTAAGTTAAGAATTAGTCTTTTATTTTTTTCAATGTTTTCTGATTTCAACATTCTTTTTCTTCATACCGTTGAAGCAAACTCTAAGATTATTTATTTTACGTGTACATTTAGCTTCATATTACTCCGCTACGTCCAAAAATATGCCATTTTAAACGTGTGAACAATCTTGCACTGACCAAACTGTTATTTGGGTAAACGTTGAGTTTTTATTATTATTATTATTTATTGTGAGTTGGGCAAGGTTTCCTTCACACGAAATTTCAGATTTTTCCATAAGAACCCTTTTGATATATTTAAACTCGAAATCCGGAATTTTTCGGCAAACTGTCCTGGTTGAGACCCGTAACATAAAAGGGGTGCGTTCCAAGTCATGATTTTTTTAAATGCATATCTACACTGTTGGTAGAACATTACTACGGTTGGTCTAACCGTAGATTCAGCTAATGCAATTTGTTATCCGATTTTCAACCTAATTTGTCATATCAAGGAATTCATTTTACGAAAACTTACTTCAAAATCTTACAAGTATACTTCAGGAGCTGCACAACGGTTTTTGATTCAGCTCTCTAGCTCTTCTGTTTTAAAGATCTTAAGGTTTACGTATATATAGGTACGCGAGTAAGAAACGCCAGCTGCTATGTTGGACAAATTGCCGCCCTGGAAGAAGTAAGTGCACAAAATTTCTTTCAAAACTGGTTCTCAGATACGTAGGAACCATGTACAAAAAATAAAATATTTCTGAAATAGTGATACAATTCTTAGATTGGATGATTTGTTATGCAATGACCATTTAATCGAGGCTCTTGCAGTTACCTTTCCAACGCAATCCTAGAAAGAGTGCTAGCCGATGGACATAACAGGAGTGGCTGATATCTAACTGGGGTTGGACCAAGTAGCTGATTGACTGGGAAAAATGGCATATACATTATCTAATAGAAGCAACTTATACTGATTATAATAACCTAAAATTCTAAAACAACTTTCTTTAGAACTTGAAACATTCGAGGAATCGTTAACTTTACGAAATTCTAACAAATTTTAGTAAATTAACAGTAAAGCATATTAAGAGGACTAAAAAATTGAAAGAGTTTAACAAAAATTTTGTTATTACGAAAATCAGTTGTTTCCCTTAAACCATTACACGTAACTATTATTGAACATAGTTATTACAACGATGAAGACCTCGAATTTTCGAGACTACTTTCAAGAATGAAATACTTCAGACAGAAATGTTTGCACCAGGAACATCGGACTCGAACCAGAGATGCACATTTTGCACAGTGAGTTGAAATCTAAACCCGAATTTAGTTGGACTTTTTGATATGTTTTTCAAGAACATTCCTTCAAAATTTTTACAAGCATTTTATGGCAACATTGCTTTATTGGCAGTACTTTCTACTTGATCAATCTCTAATCTATATTATGTGGATCAGGAATTAAGCGATATGTTTTCATTTATATCTGCCAAAAATTGCAAGGTACTTTGTATAAGGACTAGCGCATAGTTGGATCATTCAATGAAAATCTGCATTCATATTGACGTAGGTGTTACAGATTGTGGATAGCCTCATACTGTTTATGTTATGCCTACAAAGTTTCGCTTTGATTCCTTTTATGAATTTGATATTAGGATACATTAATAAATGTTCTAGTCTGCCCACATGAAGCCCCCAGACTTGTTCCCTCTCATGTCTGTTCTTGCCTTCAGCAGCTAACATTTCCATATGAACACAATCAGATGCTCTATCAGAGAGGTCTTCAACCTTTTTATACCAGCGGGCAAAATTGGTTGAAGAGGAATAGGGTCTTATTATAAAAGCTCATATAGTAATGGTAATTTTCATATCGTCATTATATTGCAATTTATATTAGTAACAAGAAATTTAATACAAAATAGTGCGTATGTGTCTGATTCTTTTTTTAAGTTCCAGGAAACTCTACCCAAATCGGTCTATCCATTCCAAACTTAAGGCCGCTTTAGACGACAATATTTATGCTACGATGAATCTTTCGATTAGCAGTAGTGTGAAAGCAAGAATGCTACAATAGGGCAAGATACTATGGTATAAATCCACAACTTTTTTTCTTTTTACCTTGGCACACTGCTTTCGCTAAGATTTATCGTACGAGAAATTTTGTTGTCTAAAGTGGCCTTTATTCAGAGAAGAAATTTTACGACTGAGAAGGCAGTATCACGGAAGGTCATACCGAAATCTACCCCCATTTTGTTTTTCACTTGAAGTTGATGCCAGATTAACCTTCCACACAAAATACTAGCTGCAGATACAAAGTACAAATAGGTATATATATACATATATGTTGGTACTAGCTTCATGAATCAGGTTGGATACTCTGCTCGAATAGTATGCGAAGACTGGTGCGTGTCCATTTCTGAAGGAGAAACAGGAGCGTACTGGCAACAATGGGGCAAGATACGACCTTCCCCCCCTCTCTCTCCATATATATATATATATAGCGACAGAGGGGGGACAGCCTCCCATGCACAATGGAGTTATGTCACATGCACAGTGTTGCCACCTCAACACAAACATATTTTTTGAAATGGGATTAAGAAGAGTCATGATAAACAAAGTTTGTGAACATGGTTCGAATTCTGCATCGTTTCTGAGACCTAGTGATTTTAACTTGGAGCCCAAAATCAATGCCTAACAATGGGAAGAAATTGAATAATTCTAGTAATTCATAAACGATGCATTGAATGAAAATTTTGTTGGTGGAAATTTGTTTGTAACAACATGGTGGATATCAGGATTGAAAACACGGTGTAACAAGGTAGTTAGTGTTACTAACCCGGTATAACGTTTAAATATTTCAAATGGCACTACGTTGTATTATTATGTATTTGACATCCTCTAGTGATGATAAACAACGTACGTAAAGCACACATCGTAATGTTGCAAAGATTTTCGCGATCTTATACAAACTATGTAGTTCCCTAGGATATTTCATCCACGAAACCACACTTCACCATTCTCATTTATTTATTTATTTTTTCGTGATGAATAGGCAGATCTCAACATGTTCAGATTCCAAAATCCAAACGTACAAATGCAAGAGGACGATCAGACATAAATATGTTTGGAATATTGTGCACGTTATGTCAGCTGAATTCAAACGTCTCTTATTTCTTTCCTTTTTCATTCATAATTATTAAAATAAGTCTGTGACATTTCCTTGCCATGATTAAAAAAAAAAAACTTCGTATTTGTGGGTCATTTTAATAACGAAGAGCCTTATCCCATCTCGGTTCCATTAAAATTTCTTTTGTGCTTTCACATTACACAAAGTTGATTCCCAGCCGGGACTCAAACGCGGAACTCTAACCGTGATTCATGATCACGATCGATCACAATCACAACTTGACCACTGCGGTCGTTTATTACCCTATACAGCACTATTTTCATGATTAATCATCGCCATCCAGGTTTACAATGACATTCTCTCTCATTGATAACAAATAAATCAGTAATTGGTTGAATATATTGCAGTTAGGAGAATAGCTATGACTCCTGATGGTTATGCAACCACGCATATATATATTTATTTTTTGTAACAAAAATCACTCGGGAAATAGAATTTGTTTGTGATATCGACTTGGCGCAAACGAATTATTGTTACCAGCTGGAAAGCCGTCAAATTCATGCACATTTCGGCCTACATTTACTTCAGAAAATTTCTGGGAATCCCTTACGCAGCCATCGCACAATTTCGAAACATGCATTTTTGGATAGAGCAGGTTGCTGTAAATTTCATATCTTAATTTAAAATAGAGAACGGTGAATGTAACTGCATTACATTAGAAGTGATAACTTATGCTTGTTTTACTGCTGATATGGAACGCTGCAGTGGTTGCACTTGTTGTGTGCGAAATAGATGTGTAAAGTAATCTTCCACCATGTCAAAGCGAAGCTTCCATTCAAAAATAAAAACCCTCCATAAACGAAAAACAAAAGGTTCCTGGAATGTTTAGATAGAATCCATGAAACGCGTACTTAGCGAGTGTCATTGACTAAATCGCAACAATTCTTTGTCATTCAGTCTTAAGCAGGTAATATTAAAATTCACTCACCTATTTGATCATATTTTATGAATAATATGAAACCCAGGTCCCATGGTCTAGGTGGAAAAAATCCCAGCCCCCCGTGATTCAGTCGACTATGATGATAGAGATATTTCAGGATTTCCCAGTTTCATTAGCCGTATTCCGGGATAGTACGCTGAGGAAGCGCTGATCGCTAACTCCTTCATTCATGCCTTATCCTTTCCCGGTTTGAGCCAAAGATGCCGAGAGGTCATAAAATGAAATTGAATGAATTGTGGATTTATTTTATGGCCTTTAGGCATCTATGGCGCAGTCCACGATAGGGAATAGTCAGGACATGGGAAGAAGTTGCCCAGGGCCTTTGTGAAGGTAGAATCCCGGTATTCTCCTGGTGAAACTGACAAGGAAACCATGGAGATCCTCAGTTAGGATATTCGGGCGTGGGCTTTGAACTCACGTGCCGATCCGAAATCCGGCATGCTGGCCATTGGACTAGGTTTCAATAGAATGAATACATGACAGACGTATTTACCAGATTTAGAGAATAAAGCATAAATTATTGCTGCACCACACATCGAACCAATGCAAGCACATTACAATTACTGTCCGCAAATGTTTTGTTTCTCGCCCTGCAGCATGGTAGTTTGAATGGGGAGTATAGAAATGTTGAGCAGGCCTAATCCAGTAGCGAGTAACATGTACTGGGCGCTCATGTAAACAACTCTCACTTGCCAGTTGTCATTATAGCGTTTTCTGTTGTGAGTGTGCTGCATGAGTGACTCTCAGAAAAGTTACCGTCAAACGGGGACATTATAGTCTTGATATTATCCTGTCAATATTCTAACCTTCGCGATAAACTATTTTCGTGATAAGAACATCACTCCGGGAAGTGAAATGGGTGAACAAGAAAGCAAATGGGAGACAGTACAATAAAGCTTCTAGAACAACATCCGCTACGAGCAGACCTTTCTGTTGAACTTTCTCTTGATATCGAAGATGATGCTGATTCAATGGATGATGAACGTAACATCGATACGTCAATTTCATCAAAATTAGTTAATCAGTCCCCTTCTGACATTATTTCATTTAAGAAATCTGAACCAATGTTGTCTTCGAGTGATGTAAGTTATTCACCACGTACGTCGTCGGCTTCAACTTATGCACCAAGTCCGGAGAAAAAAATCGAAATAATATATCGGCGCAGAGTATAAAAGAAAAGCAGTAAAATACTGGCTCAACGAAGGTGGTCGGAAGAGATTATCGTTATCCACAGTCCGTTCAAAGTTTCGGTTAGTTACATCCGAACGGCAATTGAATAAACGGAGAGCACAGTTACAAAATAGGAATGCAAACCGAATAGAGTACAAGAAGAAAATACATGAAAATTTGTTTGTGCGGTTTGTGGAGAAGAAAAGGAACAGGTAAAGCGTATGTGATGAAGATTTAAAAATATGGGCGATGAAATTTGCACACAAAGAAGCAGTATCTAATTTTGGAGCAACGAAAGCCTGAATCTATAATTTCAAGAGACATTATAGAATTAAAAGCAGAAAAATAACCTAATTAGTCTCCCGGTCTTACACGAAGGACGAACTAGAACTGCAAAAATCTGCAACTGATTTTGTCGAATCAAAACGAAAAAGCTTGCTGACTACGTACCATCGGAAATTTTTAATACAGATCAGAGTGGCTTTGAAAAGGAGATGAGAGCTAGACGCACATCGCTTCTTTGTGTAATGCTTCGTTGTGCATGCTGTAAGACTTATTTGTGCTTTCATCACTCCATCGAGTACAATCACTCCTGCCATACGTTCATAGCATTATCTCGTCGTGCCTTTGTTCTACGACTTGCTTCCGACGGCGCATTGTTCAGAGCGAACCCTTTACCAACCTTTGTGCAAGGAGGGCTACACAATGATATTTGGTCTGTAAGTAACATCATTCCATGTCTTTTCTGAATCTTGCGTTAGCATCCCTATCTATTTAGATGGATTGGGTGCTATGCATATAGCAAAGCAAAAGTAAAGCATCGGGAATCTTGAAACTAGCAAACGTTCCTTTGCCAACATCTCTAAACATCTATCATTTCGACGTTAGGGACTTGCAATTTATTGCGGCATCGTTTCCACAAATGGTGACGTAGCTCCAATGGATTTATTATAGCGGAATTTATGCTTCAGCAAGATTTCCGTACATAGATTTTTCATTGGAATTCATATGGTTTAATAGGGCAAGTATAGAAATCCCGTCTCCAAGCAGCATTCTCCAATCATACAATTTGCTGCAATATGTGTATTGGGAATTTACGCAATATGTGTATATATCAATCGGGCTTCCGTTCTGGTTACAGTACTACTACGTCACTTCTCAAACTATCTGATGATATACTACGCTCAATTGATAGTAAGCTAGTCCCATTGCTAGTACTGTTGGACTTCACCCGTGCTTTCGACTCTGTGATACACGACCTACTACTTTCTAAACTTCATTATTATAGTTCTTCTTTGCCGGCAGTTCAGTGGTTTCGGTCCTTTTTAGCTGGTCGCACCCTACGTGTGAAAGTCGGTCAGAGCTTATCCAGAGAATTACAGGTTAATAGAGGTGTTCCACAGGGGTCAATTTTGGGTCCGTTACTCTTTTCGCTTTATATTACGGATTTACCCAAAGTTGTAAATTATTCAACTATGCATCAATTTGCCGGCGATATGCAATTATAAGCTGCATGTTTACCAAATCAAATTTCTCGTGTCGCTGAGTTGATGAATATAGACCTTGATAGAATTCTGGACTGGTGTAGAGCAAATGGCCATTTGTTGAACCCCAGTAAATCTATGTATACCGTTGTTGGTTCCCGCCATAACGTACTGAATTTAAAACTTCTTGATATAAATATTAAAATAAATCAGGTGAAAGTAGACTACTCGAGCTCGAAAAGTTTAGGTATGATCATAGACTCCCATCTACAATGGCCAGAACATATTGCTAAGCAATGCAATAAAGCGTATGGAATGCTTAGATGTCTGTATAGATTACGTGAATATCTATCTATGGAAATAAAATTACAACTAGTTTAGGCACTAATCTTACCTCTTTTTGATTATTGCGATATGATTTATGGAAGCCGGATCACAACAATTATTAGTAATAAAATTCAAAAGGTTCAGAATTCTTGTATGAGATTTACTTTTGGTATAAACACATATGAACATATACTGCCTGTATTGAACCAGAATAACATCTTAACTATGTCGCACAGAAGAAAATTACATGCTTGTAGTACGCTATACAATATCTCAACTAAACGAAAACCACGATACTTTTACGAGTTACTACAACAGAGAAAATTCGGCCATTCGTACAACACTAGGAAACGCGATAACTTATCTCTCCCACAATGTACCACATCAGCATATCAATCTTCCTTTTCCTATGTTTCAGCCAAGCTTTGGAACGAGCTTCCCATGGATATTGTGAACTCCGGTTCTAATATGAAATTTAAACGCAAACTCAAGAATTATCTCTTACTACAGCAGAGTCAAAGCTATAATACTACTGATCCAGTCTAATCTAACATCTCACTACTTCCCTTATTATTGTTAATGTATTTTTTTCTCCTTTTCTCTTATATAAACGTCGTCTTGTATAGGTTATTATTGTAATTGTAGGTTAGGGGTATATTGATAGTAATACGGAATATGCTCAAGCACTAGAAGTATGTCCACTGCAGTTTATTCCGATACTATGTAATTGTGTAAGCCTTTATGTTTTATGTAATCTTTTTGTTTTATATTTTATGTACTTTTTTCTTTTCTGTATACAGTTTATGTATGTAACTGTACTGATACGGGTTAGGTGGTAGAACAGCGTCAGCTGAATCTCGCCCACGCTAATAGAGAATGTTTGAATTGAATTGAATTGAATTTCGATTATCAGTTGCTAAAGCAACAACACGACCTGCGTCATTACTTCTGGATATATGATGTCATTTGTGACGATGCCGCCCGAACTTTGCAAGCCAAAAGCTCCGAAACTACGCATTATTTCGTAACCTTCAGAGCCTTTTTTCTTGTTTTGATGTTAGGAAACACTTTCCGAATTTGCGCCTTTATTTCAGAGATACCATATGCGTGTATGTGCCCTGCTAGGGAACAATCTTGCAGACGCATTTTGCCCCCAACCTGCCTCCGGGCAGAACACCGAGCGTCATCATCAACATTGACAGACCTTATTGTGAGACTATGGTTACATTTTTCTGGGACAATAAGTGCAGAAAACAATTTTATAACATCGCAAGAATTCCTGTGCATGGGATAAATTCGTTGAATTGCTGCTGTAGTAATTGATTCAATGTCCATTATTTTCTTTCTTTCATTACTGGTTGTATATTCCTCTTTGCATTCTGTATGTAATTTATGTGATCATGAGTTGCGTAGAGATAAATAACTCCGGGCAAGGAACAAACATGGCTTGCAAAAAAAAAAAAAACAAAAAAAAAAACACACTATTTTCAAGAAGCCGATTTATCTACATTCATTTTTCTGGTTGGAAACGAATGCTGTCTGTATACACGATAATTACATAATCGCTACCTTTCCACACACAAAATGGTATAAAGGTTTATGGTTGGCATTTGAACACTGAACTGAATAGTATACACAGCATCGCAACTTGCGTATTTCTGTCAGTGTAGCCAACTTCGTTTATGAGGCACCAAGAAACAGAGGTAATGTTTGTCAATTTTTTTTACCTATTTGTACTATGTATCCGCAGCTAATATTTTGTGTGGAAGGTTAATTTGGCATCAACTTCACGTAGAGAAAAAATGGGGTAGATTTCGGTATGACCTTCCATGATACTGCCTTGTGAGTACTAACTTTTCGTGATGGCTCAGTGGTATAGCGTTCACCTCTGGTGCTAGGGGCCGTCATATCGATCCCTGCCTATGCCATGGGGGCTTTGTGATGGACAAACACCGTGTGCGTGGGTTTACTCGAATGACATTCAAATTCGTGAGGACTGTACACTCACATTCATAAAAATGACCGATGGAAAAAAATCCGAGATCGAAATTCTTTAAATCTATATAGGATATTGCTATACTATGCATTTTCTCGGACTTAGAACGTACAAGCACCCTCCATTTTCTATGAGTTTGAGTTAAATTTACAAACATGAATGAGAAACAAAATAAAAAGAATACAATTACTTACCTATTGTCTTCTATTTTGCCTAGAAGATTTGATTCACGAATTTCAGCGTAGAAACATCGCAATCATGTACATTAAGACTTGACCAAACAATTGTCAAAATGACTGCCATATGAAAAGTACAAATGCTTCCATGGAGATCAACAATGGCAGTATATAAGAAGTAGCAGTGATGTATGTATACACAATATTATTGCTTATTAAATTTTCTGCATTTTTCTATTGGAATTTTGGGCTAACTATTTATAATTTGGGCATTGAAATTGAATATGAAGCTCTATAATTTTGATTCAAAAGAGCTAATGACTGAAATTGAACATACCCACCCACTTTGTAAATCCTTTATGTCTCGTTTAGACATCGTTGTGAGAGTACGTCACAGAAGAAAATTTGTGTTAAATGAAATTCAATATGATTACCATTCTGACAGGTAGGTTTATTATTATTTACTCTACATTTCCAGTTCATTTCGAATTTGAATTTTATTTATGGCCTTTAGGCACGTAAGGCTCAGGTTGGGATAGGAGGCGGGGAAGTGTCGACCAGGGCCTGTGTTCAAGGTGGCATCCCGGCATTTACCTGGTGTGGCTGAGGAAAAACAGTTCATTACGAAGCTTTCATCCCCATGAGGAAAACTTGGCGGGCCTCCTGTGGCCCACCAACCATGAAGGCGGGCCACCGGAGACCCGCCGAATTTTCCTCATAGGAATCATTTGTTGGTAATGTTATATGCTGAACCGGTATTCTGGCCCGTAAAAGCAATTTGGCTCCACGAATGATGAGGTTATAAAACAGATCATTATGTATCGGCTATAGACAATAGTGAACAAGAGGCGTAACTAAATACTAATAATGGGAGTATGTCGAAGGAAAGCAATATTGATGTAGATCACGAATTTGGCAACTTCACTCTGCAAATGACAATCAAATGATCATGGTCATAGGAACTTCGAAAGTTACTGGAAATCTCGTAAAACTTAAATTCTATCTGTCCATCCGCAATATATATATCCACACGGTTGGACCAATGTTGACGATTCCACCTTATTTGACCACAGGAAGATCAGTAGGCTATGTTAGTTCCTGAGTTTTGACTAGAGAGAAGGGTTATTCCTCCTCCTTACGTAAATCACATAATACTTATCTTGTATGTGTGTATTCTTAAATTATGAGAAATCATAGGTGGCACTTTTAGACCACTCGTTTTGAAACTCGAAGTGCAGATCAATTGCTGCTGTAGTTTTCTCTTCATGGTTAAATGTGAACTCTTAGGGCGAAATCAATTTTAACAGTGAAACAATAAAAATGCAAACCTGTATTTTTTAAATTAATCTTTTTCTCTTCAAAACGACAAAATGTTGGTACCCTCTAACCAGTAGTTGGCACCACTGATAAATATTTATTCCTGTGAAGTTATGTGCTATGTGAAAATACTAGCGATTATATTTTTATGATTTGAAGGTAAGAATGACCATGTTAGCCAAATAAACGGACACTATGGAAAAATGGCATACACATTGTGACCCCCTCCCCCTAGTAGCATTAATTTAACTAAACTGGGTGGCGCGACAGCCCCTTAAGGGCCTTGGCCTGCCAGACGGCTGTATTACGTTCAAGTAGAAGGTTACGTGGTCAGCATAACGCCTCTTCGTAGCCATGTGTCTGACTCCTGACCACAGTCCGCTACTTCTTTTATTCAAGTACCTCCATATTTATCTTCACGATGCTGGACCAACACCGACATTTTTTGAGAATATGTGGAGCGCTACCTCCATATCCGACGGCGCGTGCAATCCCACAAGGGGATATATATATATATTTTACCGGAAATCGAATCCGGGACTGCTCTCACTGAAGTCGAGCGCGCTACCGACTAGGTCACGCAGGAGGCTCAGTAGCAATAACTGGTTTATACAATTTACATAATGATGCATGCTACGGGGTCTCTGAACATTCTTGTAGTTGTTAAAGAAGAAAAACTAAGATAATTACAATATAGCAATAAACAACTACAGAAAAATGGAAGTATATTTATTAGCGTATCTGCTTACAGCGAGCTTATGAGCCTAGGTAGTATAAAATATTTAGAGAAACATATCTTCGCCCAGTTTTTCTATATGATAAATTTCCTTATAAATTGTTCGTAAACGTGGTCTTGCTAAAGTTGGATAACACAGCGTCGAGACATGAATTTCTCCCAACAGCATCACATTGAAATGTTCCTGCAATCTTCCCCAGAGGAAAAAAACAGATGATTTTTGGAAAATTTGCAACATTCGAAAATTATTTCCGTACACAGACGTGCCATGTCAACTACGATTATCGTGACTGCAGTAAGAGCGCCATGACGTAATGCTGTGTTTATAATACTTTGTATCATCATTAGTTCCGTTTCGTCTGTGAAGTGAATAAATTATAACAAGTGTAAATATATGGTATTAATTTTATTTTGTACCATTCACCAGTTTTATCCGTATATAATGTTAAGGCATCCCGCCATTGGCTAACATATGAGGTACTGAACTGTCCGTGCTACCCTGGTCCAATCGGTAAGACATCGGACTTTAGACTGGGAGGTCCAGCGTTCGAATCGCCTGCAAAGCAGGAAATATTTCTCGTACGTAACAGGCCCTGGGTTTGAGTATCGATTACGAAAAAGCAATACTAGGACTTGTTATGTCCAGCATAGAGTGTATTTTTGGAGTACACAGAGTGTATCGTTTATTACATTGGTAAGTTTGTTTCACATTACCAAGTGACAACTAGCAACTTTGCGGTGTCATAGCAAGTTTTCTTTCGTGCATTGTCGAAATATCGCATTTTTTTAAAAAATTTTTTTACGTTAGGGACGTTTTTATTGGTTGTAACTACGAGACATGTTCCACATAAGTACTACTTTTATTTAAATTTTTGCCACAAATACAGAATGTTTCAAAAGCGATGGTAAAAACAGAGAATACTTGATTTAAACATGGGTCAAAATTGGCTTCGTTTTCGAAATACAGGGAATCCAATTTCGAGCACTAGTAAATAGAAGCAAAAATGTAATGTCCATGAGTTGACCATACTGCCAACCTAGTATTAATTTTCTTTTTCAAATGGGACCAAGTGATTATTGTATATTTTGTATCTCCAGGTGGTGGTGATAATTATATGTGAAGTACACAATGTAGTGCTGCGAATATACTAAGTAAATTGTTCAAAACCGATTATAACTTATTTTATGTTAATATAGCATTTCTAATTTATCACGGAACATTCCTCTTATTTATCACAGTAGAAAAACTGACCTTGGGATTGAAGTTTGACACCTCTATCTCGGAATCGAGCTATGGTTATTCTCCAGAAATAAGGCATTTTGTGAATCTGCGTTTTTTCTATTAAAAAAAAAAAAATCTTTGCTTCTATTTGTTTCTTAAAACACTTCTCATAACTGGGCGTTTCAATCCACTTTCATATTTCATTAATCTCAAATATGCTTAATTTCAACTCCATGGAATGAAACTCTCCTTCATTTTCATGTTTGAGACATGTTTTCGGTATCTGTTTTTATAATTTTCCAGTTAATTTTCAATAATTATAATTCAAAATAATTTAGTTAGAAAAACGAATCGTAATGAAATGGAAAATAAATCGATTTGTATAATTACATTTACTGAAACACATGACAAAAAAAAAAAAAGTTGTAATAAGTACCTTCATCGACTGACAAAAATAAGTGTGAAGCTAGCAACACTGCACAACATTTTTTGCATGCGTTAGAGAGGACGCATCCAGCTTAGTCTCGTTTCAGCGGAACTAGAAGGAAGATGCTTCTACAGTCGACTTATTGTGACTGTAGTTAAAATCAGGTACGTCTTAATTATTAATCAACCCCATGGAACTCATAATATTTTAATTTCGGTTTTCTATAATCATGAGCAGAAGCCAAACACTGAACACTTCATTCATGCTTCATTGTGGGATTCCATTCTTACTGTAAGGAACATGGCAACGAAAAAATTAAATATATATATTTAAAAAAAAAAAATCAACTCCATGGAAATTACTTTATATTTTGTAAATGGAATAAATAAATAATGCAGTATTGCTCTCAGTACCTTCAAAATGTACCGAAAATGCCTTCAAGATTCCTACAAACTAATATCTTTACAAATTAAAATTGTTTATTTTATTTCTTTTACTATAAAAAAAGTAAAAAGCAAGTCTCCAACTTTTTTTCAGAGCGGACCAAATTACTTATTGGGTTTTAAATTATACTGTTTTTTATCGAATGTACAATATAGTAACTAATTTTGGATTTGTTTCAGGGCTAGTCAAAATTGCTACACGTATCACATCCGGGCCGCAGGTTGGAGATATCTGGTCTAAGGAATTCACCTTTCAATCTTTTACCATCACTTCTGAATCACCCTATACATACAAGGCGGAATAAAAAAAAACAAAAAAAAACAATGTCATTAAAAAGTCGTTCAATTTTCTCCTATACTGTGGTCGTTTTATTGGTGAAACTACAAATGATAAAATAATGCATACAATTGCGCTTTGAAAAAAAAAAAAAAAGCCAAACCTTCTTAGCATAACATTCACATATTTTGCACCAGTGAGATAAATAAAAATGCTCTATGACAGTTCTACTAATAAAACTTAATAGCACTGCTTCTTCATATTGACATGGAAAACTTTGTACATTTTCTTAGACTATGAATATATTTGGACTGAATCCCATTCAGTGCTCATATTGCATTAGACAATACTTAACGAACAATAGGAACATGAATATAGTATTCTTTTCTCAACAATACTTAGAAGCACAACTCCACCTATTGCTATACAGTTATTAAATACAACTAACCGAACAAGAGCTTTTTTAAAATAATGAATATGGAGGTCTTTACAAGAGGACTTTCAAGTATTACGTAAGCGCACTTTCAGTCATTTTAGACCACCCTTTTCCCTTGTAAGCAAAAGATAAGCTGATCCCGAACCCCTCTTGTACTTAACGTAAGATTTGTCAAACTTCTTAGTGCAAATAGCCGTTTAAATCTTCAACAAATACCACCAAATGATAAATCAAAACACTCAATGATTACAAACTTTCAAGTTTAAATCTAATAATTGTACATTACTTAACAGGTGTAAACAATGGATTAGGAGTACATGATATTCCTGAACTAAAATGTATGCAGTACATGTTTGTCTGTCTTATCCCACATAGCAAAATGACGTCCCAGGGATATCTGACGGATCTCCTGGCAGGATATCGGGACGTCCTGTTGAAGTCCCGTTTACATCCATGGGACGTATAGTTCTAACTATACGAAGGCATATCCTTCGTATAGTTATAATTAATTAAATAATAATAAGGTCGATTTAATTTATAGAAATTCCAGGTAGGTAATCCCGCACGGCTTTCCCGGGGACATCCATACGGGATGAACTGTTTGAATTGCCCACAGAGTTATCCCACGGACATCGCTATGGGAGCAGGACCATTCTGACAGTAATGGGATCTAAATGGGACGTACTCTGCTATGTGGGATGCAATACTTGAATGACCCCTTATTTGATGAAATGTAACTATCATGACCACAGCGCAGTCTCATCACTTAATCTCTTAGTTCTTACTAGTCCTTAGATATGCATCGTCATATTTCATAATGGAGAATTAATTTTTATATAGAAAAAGATTATATTTTGTAACTGCACTGAATACTTGAAATAATTCAGTTTGGTACTTTCATATGACCGGAAAATTCGCTAGACCTGCAATATTTGCCGGCTGGGTAACCGAGCTGTCTCCGACGGTTGGACATTGACTCGGTCCCGGCAGGGATATGGATTTTAATAGCTAAAGGCGAATCGTGACTGGCCCGTATAAAAATAAAGTTTACCAAAAGCTTTATTTTACCTTATTAAAAAGCTATGACTACTCTACCTACACCGCCCAGCATACAGCAGAAAGGAATTCTGAAAGCACTACTGTGAACTTCCATTCCGTGCGGTTTTGGAACAAAATATTAGATTTTCTTACAGACCACGAATCAAATGCCACACCAATTTTTAAAAATTTTAGTTAAGGTCTTTTAGGTTTTAGTTCTCGATTGTATTTACATTTTTTTCTAAATTTCAGTAACCTCTGCAAGAAGTCGCGATTGGAAATGTTTCATACTATAAACTGAAAATCGGTATTCCTAGCGTGTATGAGGGTCTTATTTGCGAATTTTCAGTCTGTAGTAAAAGTTTCGAACACAATTTCTCCCAAGTATTCACTTAAATAGAATCAAAAGGCGGATTGAAGGTCAATTGACCCACGCGACGTTCCCGTTCAATGAAATTGAATATTTTGCCACTAGAAGTCGACCTATGAAAATAATTTACGAAGAGTCAAGTGAAAATTAAAAAGACTTGTGGCAGTGGGTAACATTCTTAATTGAAGTGAAATTCCTAAAATAATAAAAGAAACAAAAGTGTAAATATTTCTACAAGCTCAGGCGAGTACCTCAATGCATAACAGGATATGAAAGGAATAGTTTTTTTCCTGCTAATTTTATCAGTGGTTCCAAATCGTGGACTCCATGAAGATTCATCGTGGCCCTTCTGCCCTACTTCCCGTCTCAGGTGTGAAATTTATGATTATTCCAATGTATTGAGCATACGTAATGATATTGCAAAAGGTACGCAGTTGCTTTGCTTATCAGTTATTGAAACGCAGAATTGTTCCTTGAAAATACTACGCTTGTATGTTCAGTACGAACGATAGTTTTACTGAACATGAAATAGAACTGATTTTCGCATTGGTCTCAACACCAAATTTCGAACAAGTTTTCACGTCCTTTACTGCCAGAGATAAATGCAGCTACGATGTCTATCTATCTGTTCCACAAAAAGATAGGTTGTTTTATCTGCAGGCACATTAATATTGAAATTTCATCACGCGGAAATGCAATATTATTTACCTAATTTTAAAAATGCATAACGAAAAATGTGTGTATGATGAATGAATTAGTGTTTAAAAAAAATATCTGAAAAGATTGCCAATAAAAATATTCTACTATATGCAATAGAACTCGCTTGTTTAAGATATGTGCAAAAGTAGTGAAAATACTTTTTTTTACATAAATAATGGTTTGCAGATCCCAGTGTGTTGACGCTATAAAGTACGAGCATAAAGCAACGCCATCTTCTGGTAAAAAGCTGATTGATTGCGATCACCAAAGTGACGTTCAATTACAATTTTCACTGTTTCGGGATAATTTAGTTTTTAATGTCTACGGAGAATACTATTGCTAATGCACAAGTTAACTTATGTTCTTTATTAGTTATTTTCTTTTGGAAGTTAACGATGGAAATACTGGAACATTTTTCAAATGTAATAACCCTTAATGCTGAGTCCTACCGTCCCCAGCTTTCATATCATTAGATAGTGACAGTGAAAGATAAGAGGAACCGAACATCACGAAAGAATATGAAAAGAAGTTTGTCGGGATACAAACAGAATAAGGGTCAGTTCTACAATCGACCTCTAAAAACTTCTGAAGTTGAGGCCAAGTCTGATTTTGGCCAATGAGAGTTGGCCTCAACTTAGCGCTAAGTTTAGCAGTTGATTATAGAACTGACCCTAACGAGTATTTATAGAAAAGTAACTGGCCAGTTTAAAACGCATTTTTAACATTTCTGTTCACGTACAGAGATAGAACCACAGGTCAAGCGCTTGACTAGCTTGCGAAAGGACCTAGGGTCCAACCATGGTCGATGCAATATTTCTTCTTGATTACTATCAAGTTTTTAATTCATTCATTAGCTTTTTTAAGATCTACTTTTACAGCTCATGCTTTTCAATTTCGTGGAGTGGTTATATGTAATTCATTACTTGTTTCTTGTTGCTGATGTGGAAACTTCCATAGCAGTGCAAACTGCTAGAACATGGTAATCTTGACCTCTTGCCTATATTGTTGATCTGCTTATAGTTAGGTTTTAATAGCTACATTACTATACGCTTGTACGTTGCCTAGCAACACTGTATCTTAACAAATTGTTATCAATTTTAATATTAAGAGAGCTCCTCGCTCCAACCCCCCTTTTAAAACATTTTTCAAAATATTTAAAAAACTAAGAGCACTATTAAAAATGTAAGAACTAGCATACTAGAACTTACAAATTTCTATCAAATACAATGGACAGCGATCTCGAATCACTCATCAATGGACAAGATCTCTAGATCGCTGTCCATTGTATTTGATAGTAATTTGTAAGCTCTAGTGCGCTATGTTCTTACATTTTTGATAGTGCTCTTAGTTTTTGAAATATTTTGAAAAATGTTTTAAAAGGGGGGTTGGAGCGAGGAGCCCTCTTAACAGCTGCTGAAATGATGTTCGCTACATGCAAGCACATATAAGAACAGTCCTATAGCCAAATAATAAATGATAAAATAACTTTCTTTTATATTTATCTAATTAATTAAAAAAAAGTAGCGTAGTTAGTACGTTGAAGCAACCGCACCCGAAGTTAAATTTTATTTATATTTTTAAGGGTTTTAGGGAACTTTGGCTCGGGCCGAATTGATGATGATGATAGAATTCGTGCAATGAAGGGAGTGGGAGGTAACTGGAGAACATCGGGACAACCCTGAACACGGTGTTTGTCCACCACAAAGCCCATGTGGCACAAGCCGGGATCGAACCGATGACCCCTAGCACCAAGCATGAAGACTCTTCCACTGAGTCACTCGCATCCGAGTTAGCTGAAGTTCAAACAAATCGGAAGCCTTACCACATACTCTGATACATACGGGGAGAGTTTAAAATCTGCCTGTCAAGGAGAAAATCCCTCAAAACAGCAGCAGTTAAGAAGCTCTATCTAGTCTTGCATGTTAGTCAAGAGTCGACAATCCCACCATCATGTAACAGAGTGAAGTGATTTGTTTGATAGACCTTTGATCATACTCTTCCATCAATACAATGAAGCTTGGACAATTCGAACGCGGTTTACTTTGAATTTTTCATGTAGTTCTTTTAGCACAAAAGACATCTCTAATTCGAACTTTTTTTTTAGAGGGGTCATTTCCCGACTTCCACAGTGGTTTCTGTTCTGAACTGAGTATAATTTAACTGTCTGATTCATTATATTTGTGATTGCACGGCTTAGCTGTAATTCCTACGCACCTTTCATCATGTCTGCTAAAACCAACCGGTACAAAATATTATCGTTCAATCAATTCTCGACAAGGTACACATATTTGGGTGTAAAAAGGAAACGTCTCAGATCGCGATAGACTTTGGATCTCCTTGCAATACACACACGCTACAAAATTAATTAAATACTTTAACTTGCCGAGGACCGGTACAATAGTTTCGCGGACCGGCGGTTGAAAACTACTGCATTAGTTGACTGCACGGTATGTAAAGTATTGTGTTACTTTACTGTACAATAGTTTTTTAATAATCGTAACTTATTTCAAATACTGTAATGAAATTTAGTAGAATAAATTATTTGTAAATTTACTGATAACATTTTATACAGTTCTGTATTTAAAATTCTAATTTTTCAATGGTACGAATTTCTGCGAAATTGAAATTTTTGTTGTTATATCTTCAGCTTCAAATTATCCAAGTTTCACTGTAGTAGTACTCCTTACATTCTTGTATCACGACTCGAAAAGCAAACATTTAGGCAACGTAATTACAATAGGCTGGACAAGCTTACAAATTTCCAGCAACCTTTGTATACGGAATTATGATACTATTAAGAACGAAACCGTATATAGTGTACGAATAATAATAAAGTACACGATATAACAGGAAACAGCAACAGGGCAGTAATGAAAAACCACTGAAATTAACAGAAATTTTAACATAAAAAAATGAACATCGCCTTTTATATTAGAGTGAAAAGTATGTGACTGGACCAGGGATCGAACCCGGGAACCTTTGGGTAACCGTTCCAATGCGCTAACCACTACTCCACCCAGCCGATCCGCTTCCCAATCATACACCTTCCACTCTTGATGTCGATGTTCTTCTTTCGCCTTTTATGTTTAGGGTTTTAACAAAGCTGAGCTGTTAGTACATTTTTAACATAAGACTGCACATGTGTACACAACCTTTATTGCATTAGATGGAAAAATATAGCTTTCTTTTTGCGTTAACTACAACAGGATGCATATTCTTTGTACATTTTATATTAAAACAGAAAAAAAAAAAAAAAGCCGTTACCATCTACGTCTTTAGAACAAGTCTTGCACCTTAAACATTTGTTCTCACTATATGCAAGTTTTACAGTGTATTTTATTATTGCTACTGTTTTATTATTGATATCTTCTCATATTGAAAAGCATTTTTCTTATTAGAAATACATCTCGAGTTGCATTACGTTTCGACGATACATCATAAAATGAAAATACACCTTTCACAGACAAGTACTACACAGAAATAGATATAAATCTATTCGTGAAAGAAAAATCTATTTAGCATCATTTAATACAGAAGACGACAATCATGAAATAAATCTTTCTTTAGACGTATCAAGAAACAAACGTTCGGTTGACAATGAAAGAAAACATAGCATATATATACATTCATTTAATTACTCTTGGCTATTGTGTAACACGGCAATTGCAAATTTTACAGGGGACAAAAGCGACTTTTGGGAGGTAGAGAACGGAATTGAAAGAGTGGTTCACTTTTAAACATTACCGAAAATTTTTACGATTATGGTCTTTCATTATCTACGGCTTCAATCAGTAGTTGTCAATATTACTCTGAGGTTCGTGGTAGAAGGAACGTGAAAATGGTTACCCTGACCTTAGTTTAAAACAGCATTCCGTTATTTGCCCGTGTGACTAAGGAAAAAAAAACTGTCAGAATCGACGGCTTGAGTAGAAATCGAACCAGAGCGTCTTCCGAAATACCGGTCCGTAGTCTTGACTTTCGCCACCTGATTTCAGAAGCCGGATTCTCTTATACACTGTGATGATTCAAAACATTAATAGTACATTGAAAGAAAAACCGTTACGCAAGAATAAAATTAATTAATTTTGAAAAGAAACAGAACAAAAGTCTTATCTTAGACAGCATTTTTCTTGTCCATGTACATTTTCATGTTAACGAATAATTTATTTTTTATAGATGCATTCTGTACACAGATATATAGACGTACGCGCAAAGGTTACTAAATACTAAGAAAAGTATGAACTACGTGTATAATAAACCTTAATTAAATTCCCCTGTTTCTATTGGAACTAAAAATATAATTAATTTCAGCCATAATTATAGCTTTAAGAGTTCACTCATATGTAATTTACACGAATTCTTTGTGCCTCAGAAAAAAATCATCTCTATGAATACTAATCATACAGTATTGCTCTAAGATAGTGGCATTTTCCTGTTATTTTAGAGACTTTTAAAATATCAGTCTTTGAAATGTTATTTCTGGCATTAACACGCTACTAGAAGTTCATTTCAAAAGTATATGCAGGATTTCAAACAAAGGTTCGACAGGGTCTAGTAAGAAAGTATTTCATACTTGGAATAATTCATTCAGCACTAGGGACAAAATATTACTATTTCAGTTGCTAAATAATATTCATATAGATCGCAATATACCTAAAAGAACATTTGTTTAGTGATCTACAGGTAGTAGATACCTATTACAAAATCAAGACGTTTTAGCAAGTAATTCTAGTTTTTCTCTCGCGATTTGCCATGCATATTATAAACTTCATTTATTTTACTACAAAATTGAAAACAGCAGATACGGGAAATACAAAAACACACTCTTTTCTCAAACAAAAATACGTATAACTTAACACCGTTTTCTCGCCGGAATTCCCTCACTGGTAGAATGTGGAGAAAAAACAAATTCTCTGCTCTCCAAATAATTTCTGTGAAAATACTCCATAAGTTATACACTCGAATAAACATCTACTTTAAATACGTATATCAAATTTCTTTTCGCATACTTTCAATATAAAAACAAACACATATTTCTTATATATATATGTATATCAAAATTATCGTACAGAATATATGTATACAAGGCACTTCTAAAGGCAAGGTGAAAACATTTTCCTTCAAAACAGTGTTGCGCTTCGGGTCAGCCCTACTATTTTCTATGATCCACGTATTTGATACATACATACATACATTCACAAACAATATCTCATTCTTGTACATACAGGACTTTCGTTGTTATTGTTGAGAAGTCAAACAAAAAAAAAAAAGTCAGGGCTATTTAAAAAATAAAAAAAAAAAAGAGTATTCCGCTTCAAACAGAGTATTCGAAAAATATCTTTTGTCTTCAAAATCTTATCGAAACGCCCATTCCATATTGCTAATAAAAATGGTTTAGACATCAGAGTGATTATATTACCAACTATTAAAGATAAATTTAGGAAGACTCAAAATTAACAACAATAACAATGAAATAAAAAAAAACCAAAGCCATCTTAACCGCACTAGGAAAATATTACGGAAAGACACTATCTTATTGCTCAGAAAGTATTCTTACCTATTTGTACACACAAAATAAAGAATTATAGCTTCTTTCTACATCTTCGTAGATATATATTAAATGCTAGCGTATGTCATTAAATAACCAAAATCCATGTTTAAGATTTGGCCAAACGTAGCACATGCAGTATGACTTCATCCACAGTTTGATTGTTGAGCAGCGTTTTCACGGCTGAGTCATCAATAACCACAGTAAAGAGAAGTTTTGCGTTCTCACGTAACCGATCTGTGTACCCATAATCATCAGCACTAACCGGCTGGTGACCACACCGCCGAATCACTGCTTCCAACAATCGATCGACAGGGGCGTCAGGCCAACCAAACGCTTTCAGAGTTGCCTCATCTACTAACAAGGTTAACAGTTCTCGAACCGAATCGGCCAAAGCACCTTCTGCCATGGCCGTCCCACTTTCTCCAGGCGTCGCGGTTGCAGCTAACAGCTGCTGCTGGAGTTTCTTCTTCTCTGCTTCGGCCAAAATTTCCTCTAACATGTCACGATGTTTACTCCTCATGTGCCGCAGTAAACAATCTTGACGAATGAACGCTCGGCCGCATTCGTCACATGATCGTGGAGGTTCCTGGAAGAGCAGGAATCATGAAAACATAAGAATACAGATAAAATTCGATCAAATGACAAAATGGTTTCCATGGTTATATACACGAAACGAATAAGACAATCAATGAAACCAATTACAGCTTAAACACCACACTGCAATTAACCCCCGAAATACTTTAAAGGAACAATCACAAGTGATTTCAAAAAGAAAGATCGTACCTAACAAAATTGTACGTGAGTACATAAAAATGTAAATCGTTGTGCAACTCACAAATCAGCTGACGATGAAACTCAATGAAGCTTCGAAACGAACCAGAAAACTTACATTAAATAACGGCTAAAGAAAAAACAATGCTTTTGTAAGAATATTAGAACGTTTTTGAACATGCTGAATGAGTTCTGTGAAATTTGATCGAATTGGGAGTAACTCAAAGGTTCTCTCAATCTTTCACACACACAAAGTATCAGTCAATGCTCCCTATCTTTCTATGTTCTAAAGCATAAAGCATATTTCCAGCTTCCAAATATTGCAGATCACTCTTGAGAGATTGCTGACGGAGAACCAAGTATGGTGTCATGAGAAAGAAAATTAAAAGAACGTTTACTAATATTTCTGTGCCAAATATGCTTTGAAGGGTACAGTATATATATATATATATATATATATATATATATATTCACACATTACAAATCAGAACTGTCTTACAGCATAAAAGAAAAGCCTTGACATATGCTTTATTTCCACTTGGAAAACAGTACTCATACATATTCAGATCAAATTAAAACTAAAAAGAATAGAAGCACCTTACCTTAGTGTGAGTTAAAAGATGAATCTTCAAAGATGATTTCATAGAAAAGGCCTTTTCACATATTGGGCACTTGTGAGCTGAAAATTTCACAAAATAAATAAATAATTTTAACAAATGTCTTGAAGTGCACGTACACATAATTCATATTTTTCTTTCATTCATGCTGCAAATCTTATTTGATTTTCTTTAAAAGTTAGGAAATGAAGAAGGAAATTCAGTGAAGGCATTACGTGCGTATCCAGCTTGTGGTAAACTCAAGACTTCTTTCCAAACAATAAAAATTCTAAGGATGCAGTCGTTATAAAACATTGTTTTAAAAATTTGATCAGAGGTGAGTATACATATGAATTGAAACCATATAGTAACAGAGGTAATTTGATATGACTCAGTAGAAAGTACGAGACATACATTACTAAAGCAAGGAACTGACTACGAAGTTGGTTGTGTGACGTCACATCACATTCAACTTCTCTCATTAAGAGGGCGTTTGCCATATTTTTTAACTTCCTGTTAATTTTACAATAATAATCTAGATTTTTGTTCCAAGTAACGAAACAAACCATGACAGCACAAATGGCAGAACAAAAAAACTGAAGAATTACACACTTCATGGTCTAGACTAAAAACGCACGTTATTAATAAAGTGCATCCATATCGCAATGACATGAAAATAAAAACTCCAATCATTGTTTTCTTGAAACGTAATTTTTGCTTATGGGCCCTTTTCCGGCTACCGCCTCAATTATAGCAAGCACGAAAATGTAAGTACGTGGTACTCAGAATCAAAGTTTATTTCCCTCACCTTTGATTCCGGAGTGAAGAATCGAATGTCTTGCGAGATCTTCCTTCCTGACGAAGGTCTTTGTACACTGCTCGCATTCATAGGGTTTGGCCCCCTCATGCACGTACTTCACATGCATGTGCAGCCTCGCTCGACGGTTGAATGCTTTCCCACAATGCTCGCATGTGAATCCATTCTCGCCTGGAAAATACACAGAAAGAAAGTAAATACCATGTACCTAACAAATATGATACACATTAAATTACAAACTTCGGCCAAACCTACAGACCACCCCTGGTGCCTCCACTTCTTCCTCTGCTCGGAATCGGGTATATTAGACTCTTATAACAAATTATTGAATAACAACTGAAATAATAATTTTGAACATGCATAATATTTGTAAATTGATTGAAATTGACAATTAAATTAATATGTTATAATATTTGTCCTGCAGCTAAACCTAAGGAAAAATTGGAGCTGCCATGAGCACTATTTCAACATTTGCTAATTGTTACTTACGTGCCCACCCTTGCCTGTTCCTTGATTATATTTTTTTTATTTAATTACTATTGAACTTTTAAATTACTTTTGTGAATTAATTGCATTCTCATTATCATCATCTTCAGATTGGCACTTATACTTTACCATTATACAAACAAAACACTACCACCGTATCAAAAACACTATTTACATCTCACGGTCATATAAAGACTTACGCCTGTGGTTCGCCACAGTTTTGTATATCACGTTCACATAAGCTGTCTCATAAGCGTGGAACTACCACAATAAATTTCCTATCTTAATATCTTACGAGTTGTACTCATGTTGTAGTACGCTTCATTTGGGGCTGCGCATCACCATCTGCCATCTTAAAATGAACTAAAAACATTCGAATGGTAACAGGATAGTCTGGCATTGTATCCAAGAGGATCTCCTAAATAATCTGCGAGCATCCATTATTATTCATTAAGGACTTTTCTTATTGCAATACCTGGGTGAGCTTGTTTAATGAACTGATATAATTACTTTTTATATATAGCAATTACTTGATTTATGACCCAATTACTCGTGTCAAAAAGTTATTACAAATCAACATTACAGTAACAAAAAGATAAATATAAAACACTACACAAACAAAGAAAGCAAAAAATATTAACAAAAACCAATTCGAAAATGGAATCAGACAGGATTCAAGTTACCTTAACATTCTTTTAAAACTACTTAGCTTCATATATTGCAGTTAAAATTTTAACGACATATTGTACCATATTGTGCACAACCTGTTCACCGAAGAACTCTTTCCAGCTTCGGGTCGCTTATGCCTTAAAGCAAACTAAATACTATGTCTCATATAGTTCTGGCTGATACATGCTTATGTAAACTTTGATTACATGAGTCAGTTTATATCTGCGCTGTATTTTCTTCAGAAAAAGCATGCTCAGGATATTTCTCCATGAGGAGAGTTTGCAGACCTAGAATTTTACAGTAAACAGTTAAAGGTATCTGAGTGATGCGCACGCGCCGTGAACGGCATGGAGTGAGGTGGGATAGTCAGTCCCACGTTTGACCGCCTTTACCTCCCAAGGGGCCCATGAATACCAATTTGATAGGAGGCTGATTGAACCTCAGAGCGCCAAGCATGGGGCACTGAAGAAATGTCTCCAGCGTCCTGGATGGGATTTGAACCTAAGCCGCCAGAATCGAGCAGTAAGTTTTATATTGCACGGAGCTATGATATACTTTTCGCACACATACTTGATTTTTCTTATCATTCCTTTCTAAATGATACGAAGAAATGGATAATATAGCGTGTAGTTTAGGAGAGATTTTATATTATATCTGCCAAACAATGTACTACGTTTATGTTAAAATAAATAAATAAATAAACGGATGAAAAGCGAAAACCCGTTTCTTAAAATGTATGATACTTACATTGCTTGGTTAAATCCTGATTTCTGATCGTCCGATAAGATGAATGTCACGAAAATAAGTTCTCAAAATAAAAGCCCTACCTTAAATGCTAGATTACCTATAAATTGAATAAAACTCATCTATCTTCGTACCTGTATGGTGAAATATATGAGCCCTGAGCTGCGAAGCTTGAATAAAGCTCTTGCCACAATACTGACAAATGTGAGGCTTGACCCCAGTGTGGGTCTTCACGTGTCTGTTCAGAGTCTCTTTGGCAGCAAATTTAGAGAAGCACTGGAAAAGAAATACATCCACATTTCAATAGGAGAAATAAGAAACAAACATTTGCATCATAAAACAGAAAATCAATCACACACAAACACAAAAATGTACATGCCATTACTGCTGAAAGAACTAGAAGCCGGGTTTCTTTGGTGTCGAGTGGAATCGCATGGTCTGTACACCCGTACTCTGTAGTACATCAGAAACAAGTGTGGTTCGTATCCCACGTTAATGGTAGTTGCTGTCCTTAGGAGCTAGATGCTCGACTAGGATGAAAATCTCGCTCAGGCCCGTGATGCAAAGATAACGATCGTTAGCTTCAGATTAGCACTGCGAAGGTCCCACTCGGCTAATGCCAGGTTGGTATTACTGACTGATACTTTCTCCATCCTCGCGGAGGGACGTTATTCCTGATTTCGACCACACATACTAGGACGAAATGTAGAAACAAGATTTGTCACTGAAGAACAAATCTTCGCTGTGCCAATTTCTGATACAGATGATAACACTAAACAAACAAAGTTGAGCTAACGTTAAGAAGCTTGCAATATTTTTCTGACTACAGACTACAGTACATACAGGAGCTGTATGGTTTTAAATATAACCTTCCAATCTGCTCACGATCCCGTAGGCGTTTAAAGGTTAAGAGATCATGAAATTCATTTCTGTTCTTATTCTGTATTCTACTGTTAACTCACCTCCTTACACTCATATGGTCGTTCCCCTGTATGCATGCGTCTGTGCTTCTTCACGGCGCCGCTAGAGGGAAAGCCTTTCTGACAAAACTCACAAATGAATGGACGCTCACCTGTAGAAAGGAAAACAAAGATATATCATAACACCATTACAATTTTAACATTTGCACTCTCAAACAAAAACTATGCCCTTCAAACGGCTTTTCTCGTAGGAAACTTCAAAACCTCACAACTTGAGATTTGCTATATTACTTATTCAAGATCACTTGGTTGACTTGCAATCATGTCGTCAAACCAAAAACTCTTGGTTCCAGCTTGGTAACCATCTATGGTCATGTTAACAATGGTCTTACCAGCATCAAGGTTCGTAGAGTTAAGCGCGAACTTTACAGACAGACAGAACATGGTGACTTCCTTCTAGCACAGACAGCACATGATACTTAAGATTTCCCTAGAACAGAGTTTATCAACGTGCGTGACAGCCAGGTTAATTGGAAATCCACGCCGTGATAGAGGCTCATGCAGTGACCACACGGTGACAGGTAGGGGCAATCTCCCCGACTCTTCCCACTACACCACACACCAACCTCAATAAAGTGAAACAACGAAATTCTAAGAGCCGAGAATTCTCAATTTCTGCAATACAGCATCACTGCTGATCTCTCTCTCTCTCTCTTTACATTTACGTTGTTGTACGTGTGCATGTTGAACTAGATTTCCATGGCTGTCCTTACCCAACTTCACACAAAACTTAATGTTCATATGCTTTTCCGCATCCATTCCTACCCAGCAAAATCGTGCCACTACGACAAACAGATTGTGTAATTCGCCGTCCTGCAATCTAACGGAATTTTGAGAACCATTTTCATGGCCACGGTTTAAAGAACACACAACTCGCGACTGATTATGATCAGCCGGAACAACTGGAAGGTGACTAATTGTAAAATATTATTTTTTATGACAAAGTTGTACTACAAACACGGGGATAAAGAAGCTACAATAGACACACTCTTACAAAATGGTGTAAGAAATGAACGACATAAATAAAAAGCAAAAAGCAAACAGAAAAACGAGAACATAAGCAAGTCTACCAACCACGAAAAGTAAGGTCAGTCTTACTTTATATCAGTAGTTCACAACTGTTTGGTTTCGCGACACTTCTGTCAGTCATCACGGACCTCGAGGCATTCTAGAGAGTAAAAGCTTTCGTTGACATGTGTTAATAGCCTTCTAGAACAGTCTCCACTTTCGACGCAAGAAAGATGGGACCTCGTCAGGAAAATTCTCAACTATCTCCAGTTGAAAGTAAAGTAGATTAGTTCTTTCGATTTACGGCACCTCGGTTGGGAATCATTGCCCCAAACTGTTAGGAATCCTCGAGAAAACACACAAAATATAAATTAAAAACCGGGTTTTACTCTCCTCCAACAGTTTTGAAACGAGTGACGTGTATAAAAGTGATTATGACCTTAAAATAGTGGGTGTGGGATGTATTAAACTACAGGTGAATGCCAAGTATTAGGTATGACTACGAGAAATGTACAGATTCGATATAGTCTAACGCATTCAGATATGGAAGGGCCGACTTCAGGTTTATCCTAATATCTTAAAATCAAACAACACAATACGAGAGGAAGCCACCAAAAATAGAACCTACATCAAGGTATATTGCATAAAGATCGGTTACCATTATGAACAACCCGTTCAATTCAGTTACTCCGGTTTGAAAATGCCCCCTTCAATTTGGTTCCCCGAGAAAAGCTGGTTTGCACCTTCTAGGCAGAGTTTTTCAACTGGGAATCCTTCTATGTTCATGTGCTTTTTGTGAAAAATTACTTTAGTAAGATTGCTGTGAAGAGATTGAAAGAAGGATTGGATATCACTGCTTATAGTGATTTTTTTTCTACAGTTTGAAGGTAAGAACTAAAAGTAATTTCTTCATGACTTATACTATGAAACAACACAAAGGAAATACATGCACAATTTCCACATACCTGTGTGCGTGCGAATGTGAACTTGCAACAATGATGTTCCATAGAATTCTTTGTTACAAAACTCACACGAGAACTTCTTCTTTTTCTTTACTTGGCCTGCATGTGCCCGCAGATGTTCTCGCAAATTGTCCTTACGGCTGAACATTCGACCACAAACCTATATATATATAAAAAAAAAAAAAACAAGTCAATCATTAACGACAATAAAAACACTTGGAACGATACTAGAGGGTGAGTTCATGGTGTGTTAAAATAATTTTTAAAGAGGCAATGGAACGGAAAACAAATTGGTACTAAGGGATATTGGGCAAGGGGCGCTAACTGCGGTAACATTGCCGCCAAAATGATCTTGATCTACGATTTTAAATACGGAAGGGCGCCCTGAACTAGAAATATATATATGACGCTAATTTTGACTTAACAGTACTCTTCTCAAAATAATGACATATAAAATTGGTATGGAAGGGCTTTACAACATTTATTCAATGTGTTCTCTTACAAGAATAGAACCGATATAACATTTCACTTGACAGTTCCGGTTAATGTTGGATACTCTGGCGACGAACAAATAAATAGCGCGTGACCAAGTCTGAACCAAATGTCCCATTGTGTGACAATTGTCTGTAGAATGCACGAATACGTGTAGTTCTGGCATTGTTGCCTAATTTACCTCACTGTATTTGAATGATCTAAAAAAAAAGCTCACCATTACAATCAACATTAAATGAATTTTATGTATATATATATTAACATGTACTACGTACATGATAGCTATTTTTTTATGCTAACATCGTCGCTCGTTTCTGCTGCCAACATTAAAGGAACTATTAAATGAAATGATACAGTATCCAATTTGTTAGCTCAAAATTAATTTCACCGATATGTTTCCGAGAAAACTGCAATTCAGATGTATAAATCAATCACATGTTCCATTCCATTTGGCACAGTAGAACGAGATTCAGGTAACTGTCACACCCCGCAGGTGGCAGTCTTTGTATCCATTGGAACACATTTGGTTTCCATTCTATTAACTGTTTCAAAAACAAAGGGTCCAGGCCCTAGCCTTAACCAATTCGCACAAATTTCGGATACAGCTGCAGATAAAACTGACGGTGAAATTCTGATTAATCCAGATTGATCTATAAAACTCTCTTCCCCATTTAAATATTTTAAGAAAGATTAAGTTGTGCAATTTCAGGATGCTGAGCGGCCTTGATGGCCTTACCTCCTATACGTTGTGCCCCCTGCTTAACATTCATTCCTGCTACGCATTCTAAAAAAAAACGTTTCCCACTTTCGATTCACCCTCTAGACGAAAAAGAATTGATTTACAAGCAGAGAAGTACCTTATTTAGGAAGTTTCAATACAACAATTATTCTCGTTCGAAGTTACCATTAAGAATTGACACGTTCTGATTTGTCATACTTACCAGTCAACGAGAATGTAATGTGAAATGCTAAATTGTATTCCATCGTGACGCATGAGTTCTAATATTTTTACCACAAATGATATCAGCATACTTAACATTGTCTTCTTACGTTACTTACACTCGGCCATTGATACTTCTTCAGATAAGATCATTTGAATTCTCATGTGAGCAATCATAAGAAAGGAAACAAACAATACTTCTATCTCTATGCAACAAAAATAAATGCAACTGTTTCCAACAATGTGAGCAGAATTAAAATTGCAATTAACAATATCCGTTTTGCAAAACACGAATTAACAAATTAAAAATTTATATTATGTGAAATCAATTAGAAACCAAATTACGATTAGGACACACAACACGTTATTATCAACGTAAAAAAAATCATGTCATCGTATTCGCAATGACGAAAATACAATAGTAACCTAACCTGTTTGTGGCAGTGAAAAATTGTGGAATACAGACTGTGTTAGTGCCTCATACCGATTATACACAAAAACACTACTACAGAAGGGAGTATGGAGTTATAAATTCCATAGCATAATGCACGAGAACATTTGTTAACCTTGCTTATATTTACCGAAGTCCATCTGCTAGAAAATCATTTAAAATATGTGCCTTATCTTCATATTTTGTTTTCATAAAACGTTTAAAGTGTCTTTAATATTAAGATTTTACCTGGAATTATTTCACCGTTGAAAATAATTACTAATAATTCTACGTACCTGGCATGGGTGAGCTGGTTTGGGATTTCCATCACAACCTGTCTGAACAATATGACGTTCCAAATGATACTTTCGGCTGAATAATCTCCGACATCGTGTACACGAATATGGTTTCAAACCTACAAAATAATTGAATATTACATTACATTACATGCACACAAAATAAAAAGGTAGTGTTAAAAAGTATTCTGTTAAATTTCAATATTCTGAGTATCGTGTGAGATTCTAATATCACCTAAGTGACCTTCTAATATTTAATCTTTTCTACTTCCATTATTAATTCAATTCACAGCAAAGTTAATAACTATCTTTTTTTAAAAAAAAAAAAAATAATAATATTAATACACATGAGTAATACTAATATGAAAATCTTCCTGACTTTTAAAGTTGTAATGTATAGTTCTCGTAATACTTAACATGTATGCTATGGTGACGTTAGGAAGGAATAAGACTACAATTCTGTGGGTGCATGAAAGAACCTGATATATTCTCCAAGTTTTGAGAAAATGAGCTTTAAAATGTTCTTGCTACCAGATTAACATTTTTTTTTACCTTTTTTACTGCTGTAGTTTCAACATGTAGCTGTCATAAAATTATATCCTCAAATCCATAGACAGTTTACATGCGAAAACATGTCACATAACGAATTTTTAAAAATTCGGGCACTTGAGTCATACAGTTATTAGTGTGCAAGCTGATATGATACAATATAATACTACTCCAAACTTCCACCGGCTCCTCTACTTCACTTTCTTCTTCTGGATCTGCTTACAGATATTTTTTTTTTAAACTTAATTTCTTGGGTGTGGGTACAGCACTTTGTATGCCTTCGTAGTACTTGCAAAATTCAGGTGGACACAGCTGTCTCAAATCCTGTGCTTTTGCTGCTGGAAGCTTCCTTCTTTCCGTGTACAACGCATGCAGTTCATTCGGAATATTTCTTGTTCCACGCCTCGAGATATTGACTTCTAGCCAATGAGCTATGTCAGTGTACGAGGGCATTTCTATAATTCCATTTCGTAAGTTTAAAACTATAAATAAATTGTTTTATATGTCGGGTTAAGAAACGATCTATATGTCTTACATTGGGCTAAGAAATGATTTCTAATGTAGCTCTAAATTGGGAAAAATGTTTTATAGTGTAGGTTGAAGTCAGGGAAGCGAAGTCAAATCCGGTGGGAACTTGGTTGCATATCTGGAGGCACTGGAGAAGGAAATTTATGTACACTAGACAAGTGTAATTGGAAGGAAGTATTTGAAATAGGGAATGTGTGTATGCGTTTTATGGAATGTTTAAGTTTTGATACAAGTCTTCTAATGTAAAATGTTAAGTCAAACTAAATCCTTCACTTCCCACTTCGTAAGCACTAAGCTCATGTTGTCACTAAAATATTCAGGCAGTTCTTTATCAGGTTCTTGCACGGAAGGAAGATATAATTCATTTGCATGAATTCAGACATGATGTGAGATCCATCGTTTGGTGGCTATGCTATCTAGAGCTATGAAAATTTGTGAGGTAAATACACAGGTACTGTATACGTTGGCAAAAACTCATTGTTTCAAAAAAAATGTAACTTATCTTGTTCTTGCATGCGCCCACAGCATTTATCCAGAAAATGTTCTCCATATTACAAATACGAAAAACATGCAACACTATAAAAACAAAGGAACTCAGTACCCATAATAATAATTAGTAGTAGTAGTACAACATGTTATGGTGAAAACCTCACTTCAGTCCACTCCACATCTGTTGTACTTTTAGTAAGTTTTCTTCTTTCTTTTGACACCTGAATGATTACAGTGGACTAGTCGAAAAATCGCGAGATTCTAAATTACTAGAAGTTAGTTTCTTTTCTTTATTATTTCATACAGAACGTTATCCTAATTGCTGTTACTAAAAGATGTCGCGGAAAAATGATTCCAAGAACTTCGTTTCTAAGATACATACTTCAAACTTTAAGTATTATCCTGTATATAACTTCAAAACAATATTTTCTCAACCTAAATGACGCTATTGTAGGGCCCATTTTTATCAATTTCTCTACCTGCGTTGTAATGCTTAACTTTGTACTAGGCGTCAACTCGGCTGTCAACGTAATAAAGTCCTTGGCATTCTGAACAATTATATCGACCAAGATGGTATGATAGGCTGTACTATTTACCACTATTTCCTCATGGGATGTTGCCAAATATTTCCATTAAAAAATTCTTCCATACTTCCTAACCACTTATTTATTGTCCACGATTATATTTTAGACATCATCGCAGCTATCACTTGATGGCATGCACTACTGAGCAAAAACAGTCAGGATGACTTGCGTGAACAGGTTTTGTTCGCCAATAGCCGATGAGGACTATTTATTCGCGTATATTATCAGGTCTTCTAAGCAACTTATATGTGATACTAGTTTCTATCACAGTTATTTCCATAAACCTGCTTTGCAGTATTATACCGTACATGAAACAAAATATGCGTGTGGTAGGGAAAGCCATAATCGTAGAAATTTAATTAAAAAATAATAATAATAATTCTAGAGAATAATTTACTACAAGGATTGTTTAACCTTGACCGAGACTTTTATTTCTAACAAAGGACACTCACCAAGTGGCAGAGTCCAATTTTGATGAAAATTCGTATGTAGGTACAGTGCCTAGGTAAATCTTCATAGCCAAAATTATAGCTGCTATGGTCAACAAATTACAAAGGGACTCGAGAAAGATGGAACGTAGAGAGCAAGTAAATCGAATACAGAGTAAGGAACCCCACCTTTTCTTTTGATAATACACCGATGTTCTAGTGCAACACACATTATTTTCCGCCATATTTGTTTACACTGCTATGAATGCGCCATCTATATCATAGCAACCGCGCGATACTCAGAAAGCTCCACGTTACATTCATCAGCAGTTTCATTGTGCTCCAGTTACAGGTGATATAAGACAAAAGTATATTTAATAGTTACAACTTTTAGTGGAAGGTAAGGGTAAGATTACATGGAAGCTCCTTCCCTCCAATCAAATACATGTATGTATGAAGTCAGGTTTCTTTTTCCTACCTTCTTGCTCTTTATGAAAATTAGGTGCCACTAATCTTAGACTCATATGGAACTGTTAAATACGCAGTAATAATATCGAAGCTCAGGGCTTCGAACTCAAGGGATTTACGCTCTCATTTTTAACCTACCTTGATTAGTTCGTACAGATAAAAAGCCCTAAAGGACTAGCCTAATCTTTATGTTCTATTTGCCAACTATCTACATGTATAAATACAGTTTATCTCCTTCTCTACCTCTACACATGCTCAACTTTACCAGCCACTGAAAAACAAAAATTATACCTGTGTGTGTGTACAAGTGTCGGGCCAGAGTTCCTTTATCGGGACAGCGAGCCTCACACTCTGGACATGAGTATGTATCTCCTTCAAGATGGATTACACGCCTATGTCTTTCTAAACTGGACTTCAATTTGAACGTTTTCATACATTCAACACATTCAAAGTCTCCGCCCTACGCAACAAAAAGTTAAAACAAACTCATACAAAGATAACAAATAAAACATAACAAAATATATATAAAGAAACGAAACGAAAAATATAAACAAAAAATTGACTAATATCATTAGCACGTATACATGAGGAAAAAAATAAAAATAAATATATGCTAAAGCTGTGAATCTAAGAACACTAATATACACATAGAGATTCAGATGGCCTCTAATTCTCGAAATGCAAAGTTGGGTTTAGATGTCCTGACGACCAAGAATTTCCTAGTTCGATTCTAGGCTAACCAGAAAATCTTCTTCCCCATACTGCAGTGACAGTTTTTTGAAATATTTTGATCAGCTCTCTTAAAACTATTATACACAAAATGATTCTAGTCTGTGACTTACAAACAACATTCTTGCGAAATATTTATAGTAATAATTCGTGCATTACTTAAAAAAAAAAAAACCCTCTTGTTTATATAAACAGTGCTAAGTATTCTAGATGGAATTACAGTATCAGCATTTTAATATTGTCTCTTCTACTTAAGATATTACAGATGTTGAGCAATCTAGTAGTAAAAAAAAAAGTGGAAGAATTTTAAAGTATCGCTTAACGAATTGTAGTATATTTGCTGACAAAGCGTAATACAAAGACTTATCAGCACCAAAAACAAAAAAATATACACGCCTATATTTATATATAAAAGATTTTATTTTTCTCTGTTTGTATTGTGCAGCAAGTTCTTAAAGCTAACGGTAGGGGACTTTGATGTTTTTCTAATATATGCTGCTACCTGGCGATGAAAATAGGTACGTTTTGCAACGGACAATCAAGATAAATCTTAATTATTTAATAATAATTAATTTATGACTAAAAATACTAAATTTATCTTCGTTTACAAACTGTTCAATGAGTTCTCAAAACTAATAGTTGTTGGTGATTCTGCTGTTGTGGGGGGAAGTCCTAGTTAATACATTCAAACTTTAAATTATACATTCATTCACTTATCTTTAATATACAAGGAAAAAGAAAACCTCCTGGTATAGTTTCTAATAAAAAGGGTCTTTCAGCAGTACTATAAACAAAGGTTGCATTCAAATATCATGCCTCTATGGGGGTTTCCGAACCACTTCCTTCAACGGATGCTCACCATCCATGAACCTCAGGTTCGTTCATCGTGTTTTCGACTTTTTCATACCGAGATTCTGCAAGACACGTAATATATATATATAAAATGTTTGCAATGCATTAAACTGACGAATACAACAGACGGTAGTTTGAACGAAGAATGATTTTGAAACTACTGAAAGAGATCATCATTTAATGTTGTGACTACTCTACAACAAAAACATACAAAATGCATAAAAGAAGCTACGAAATTAATACAACTGAGAGTCTTCTTTTATTGAAATTTGCCTCTACTTACCAAATGAGCAGTTTCCAAATCCTCTCCACAGCAGTGGCATTTACCAGGAGCAGTTGCAGAAGTTCCATCGATCAATTCATTCACCTTATTCAAAACAACCCCTGCAAATAAGGAAAACTGAAATGCAATATTGTTTGACAACTTAAAAACTAAAAACCTGCTTTCAATAGAATTTCAAAGTATTTCACTTGAGCTCTAAGTTTTTACCCTGATCATTAAGGAGTTGAGCTATATGCATTGCATATGTGTATACACGCAAGTACTTACAGCATTGTTCAGAAGTCTTTGGACTCCTTGCCCTACGTGTATAGTTAATATTTTTAAATAATGAAAGATTTTGTTCAGCACACTGAACCGACTTTGGTTACTTTTATGCTCAGAAATTAATGTCTCCTACTGCACAAACTTCCAAGCAATAAAGAACGAAACTACTTGCACGTCTGAAGCCAAGCCAAGGCCAACGAACCCTTTTAACTGTGCAAACGGTCCTTCACGCTAAACAGACGCCACTCCTGAGATATTAGATGAGCACCACCACACTGAACGGCACTTGACACGAAGTGGTGTTACTCTTCTTTCTCGTTCTCTCCCCCACTTTCGTAAATGCACGCGCAGCCACACACACACACACAAATATAAGAAACCATATTGTGTTACCGCGAGCTGTACGGCATTTTCTTTGAAGGGTTGAGACGAGATGGTGATGCCTCAGAAACCGTGACTGTGGGAGAATTCAAAATAACTCACACTCATTCGACAGATGGCACGGATTGAGCTTCTGTGTTTGTGTGTTGCTGGATAGTCATCATAAGCGCTCCAGAAAGCAGTAACGCTTTCATCCCTTGATTCATAATGGCTTCAAAGTTCTCAACTGTAGTAGGTAAAGGATTGATTTTTTATATTAACCGCGCATCTCCACCGCAAAATATACCTTCATCCACGTAGTCTTCATTTGAAAACTCAAGAAACTTTGACTTGAGATGTAAGCTACAATCCATCGCCACGGGAATATTTTTAGAGAAAGATATCAATGTTAAAGAAACAAATTCTTTACTTAAGGAATCTATCGATACCTTGCAAGTAGGTATCGAGAACCCATCCTTAACAAATGAATTAACCATGTAAAAAAATACCTCAAATACAAAACTCAGTTGCCAGCATCTAAGAGAAAAAAGCAGGGCTACCATAACGAAGTTAATACCTGTTAGAGACTACAATGGTTCAAGATGAAGAATTTAAACCACAACGACTACGGGAAAATTAACCTTACCTTTCATTTTGTCTCTTAACGACTGATCCATTAAAGATGGGTCTATCATACTATCTGGAACAATAACATCTGGAATGATGGTTTCTTCCGGATCAAGAGTAAGCTGAAGAGTAGGAGGAGGGAGTTGCTGAACTGGTTCCACGTTCTTTTTGAGTTTCATAACCACCGCAGGTCCTTCGGCTTCCTGGCAGAATCTCAAATGTCTCTTAAACCCCTGCAACAAAGAGCGAATGCAAATGAAGTTAGAACATGGAGAGGAATTATGTATACTAGGTATTTATACCAAGGTGCAGAGGTCCTTGGTCACTAACTATTAACCTACCGTAATCCAACTTGCACCTCACGACTCTTATTGAATGTTTCAAAGTGTCGAACAAAATTAAAGAGTATGTTCTGATTTGTGTCGTTAGAAGTTAATCATTTTATGCTGCTTGAATAAGTTTATATAGAAAGCGTTGCTGATATGCAAACACACTAAGCATTTACTTTCAGAACTAGTTACATCTTCTACCACTTTAAAGTGGGGGGGGGGGGAAAGCAATACGCAGGCGCCCTGGACGGCGCATGGGGGATGTGGAGGTAGCGCTCCAAATTTTCTTGAGTACTGAGGTGGTGTGGTCAGTCCCACGCTCGACGCCTTTACCTTTCCAAGGAGCCCAAGGAATACCAAGGACACTCCGGTACTCAATTTGAAGGACACTCCGGTACTCAATTTGAAAGGACGCTGAGTACACCTCAGAGCGCCAGGCATGGAAACACTACGAGAAAAGTCTCCAGTGTCCTGGCCGGGATTTGAACCCGGCCCGCCCGATTCGTAGTCAGACGCGCTACCTTCTGAGCCACGAAAAGTGTAGAAGATTTTAATATCCTCTTTGATTTTAGAGAAGGTTTGTTTCCTGTTGTATAAAAATAATTAATAACAAACCGGATAAAAAGAATGATTTAGAAAATTATAATCGGGCAGGGTATGTTAAATATAAACAAACTTGTACATTACACATGCGTATAGCTGCTTCAAATGATCACGTTTTATGTAGTAGGGATGAAGAAAAAAAAAGTTACTTTCTTTTCTTCATTCCTACATCCACGGGCTATGACTATATACAGATTTTTACCTCTATCTGTCACTGAATAGTTTACGTATAAAAAAATTTTGATCATTTCTGAAATTTCTTCTTTTCGTTGTATATATACCTTCTTTGCAAAAATGTGTTAAAATTTAGAATCAGTTGTTTTCCAAAATATCATTACTACTTCATTTCATTCCGCCTCTATTTCACAATAAGCATTACTGACACCCATCTTACTTGCGTACTTGCGTTCTACAAAGAAAATTATAGGTGATTTCAAACTTACCGTGTACAGCTACTCAAGAGTAGTTATTCTTATTTTTAAATAACGCTCCTTATTTTCTCGTAATGAGAGAAAAAAAAAAAAGACAAGAAAGAAACAGGCGATTTACTAAAATGAAAGTCAACTCGATCTTATCAAATTTGTCAGCTACCAGAAAGCTCGCCGAAAAGATAATTACTACAATTAACACATTTCCGTAGGAACTATGTTTTCGGAATCTTTACTATCGTTCCCAGCTTGTTCTTGCTTTTCGAAATATTCGCAAGATGGAACGATACGAGCATCATTGTTATGTAATATTTCAGTCGGAGGCTCAATTAAATAATGTACGATTAACGAAAACACTATGCCTTACAGAACTCACAAGCTCATCGCCGCAGTAACGAACGTTCACCATTGGATTCTATCCTCGGCAAGATCAAGTCAGTTTTTAATAAACATCCGCTTCTCGAAGATCCCTTTTAATATTGCCTTCCCAATGACGTCTCGGTCTCCCAATGGCCTTTTCCCCTCCGGCTTACATGTGGAATATAATCTTCGTTTTCCCCCATCCGAAAGTGTATCTCCGAAAGTATGCAGCACTTCACCGCCTGACTCTGTTATTTTGTTCTTCCCTACGAGTACGTTTACAATGTATATTAACTGATATATAGTTATATTTACAGTAAATTTATTGTTATAAGTTGGCAACACTGCTTCACAGATGGCAACATTATTTATGGTTTTCGTTTTGGAGGAATTTATTTGTCAAGAAGATGAATATCAGAAGCCCAAATGCGATGTCACCGGTTGACAAGGTTGCCAACCTATTATCAAGTTGAAGTATTTCAAATGGTACTACGTCGGTTTATTGAATATTTCGTACCCTCTAGTAATGATGCACAACATATGTGAAGCACAGACCGCAGTGTTGCAAACTGTAGAACATATACAAGATTCAACCGTGACAATGTCGGTTCTCCACACTAAACTTGATATAGTGTCCATAGTTTGTAACATTGCGCCGCCAGACTTTGCTATATTTTTCTTTCTTAGTAGTACTTTTAAATTTTGTATTAATTAATATATAGTGCCATGTCAAGAAAATAAATTTTATTGAGTTGGCAACACTGCTTCACGGATCGCAACACCGTTTCTGCATTTCGTTACTACGTTTTGTCGTTATTAAGTTCCTACAGTTTCATTCCGATTGCTCTAATCATTTTCAAGATATTCAATTTCAAGTTGCATACTGCCCATTATTTGATATTTTTGACATTTCAAGTTCCAGGACCACTACTCCTCTCCCTATGGACCATAGTACCTTAAAATTTGGTGATCTCCATATCTTATCATGCTCTATCAGATGCGCTATGTCTGCAATGGATTTGCGCGACAACCACCATGACCCTTCCTTGTAAGGTAATGATCGTAAGTGTCAAGGCCTGTAGATACGTAGAGAAAACATGAAATGCCATTTTCGCTTTTCGTGCGAACAATTATGAGTATATTTTGTGTAAGACAAGATAGTGGGAATGAACAGGACTTACAAAAGCTGGTATTATCTTAGTACCCAGGAACCAAGTAGTCTGCCATGTTCAAAATCAGGGCAGTCATGATGTAGATCAGTGGTTACTATTAATCTTTATTATATGGTTCCTTATCCCTTTTCCTTTCCAATATTCTTTATTATGGGGGAAAAAAAAAGTTTCGTTTGTTCGTCTTGATAGTACACTAAGGAGGAAGATTATTTTAAAATACGTTCTACGACTTCGTACCGTTAGTTTTGGAGCAGTTTTCTTCTAACAGACAGACAATACACTAGCACCGTTGCTAGGATGTCAGCTGTCAAAACTGTTCTTCAATTAGCAACATTCTGTTCTTAATCTAAGAGAATAAACTGATTGCAGTACTGTCCATTAATCATACAATGAGTTATACTTACCGATGTATTACTGAAAGTTCTGTTGCAACTATCACACTTCAAGTCGCCTGTATCGAGTGATGGAGTAGGAATGTCCTGCATCTTGGCTGCTTTTCCCTTTCCTTTCTTCCTTCCTCTTGGAGATTTTCCTATTCAAAGAAATAAACGGAATAATACAAAACAGCACTCATAGAATGTAACCTTTACCACCGACAGACTAGTCACAGAAAGACTTTGAATTTCGGTTCGGGAGACATTAGAATTGCGATTGAATTTCAACAATTTTGACCTACCAGATTAACTAGTCAAGCCAAGACTCATTTACATTTGACTATCTCAGATGATCATAGATGAACAAGGTCATATACGATCATAAATTTCTTGATGAACAATCTGTCTGTAGCCTAATTTCAGGCCATAAAATTCAGTGGTGTGGGTTCTCTTTTTTTTTTTCCTGAAAAATTAACAAGTAGCGTCTCTTTCAGGGCAGCGAATTTTGGGACGTTTTTCTCTAAATTAATGTAGTTCAATTTGTAACAAAATAATGAATGAGGCCTTGTTGGAATCGTAATGAAGCACCGAATATGGTATTAGTATGATACTGGAGACTAAAATGGAATATATATGGACCTGATTTTTTCCTTGCTTTTCAGGAGAATTCAGAGAACCGGGACTTTGTTTTCTAAATTACAATAAGGTTAGGGATTTGAAAATCTGGACCCATCAAAGGGGAAGGAAAAGCTCTACGCTTTCCGCAAGTGCACTTTTAAATTAACTTTCACCTCATCAGAGAGATTGCAACAGCGGTTGCATTGCAAAGTCTATGAGTTCCTATGCAGGGGCATAGCACGTAAATAATGAAAAGCAAGCTTTGATTTCCGAAGTATTTCTGTTTCTACGACAGCGGGCAAAGCGAATCGATATTTCACTGTCTCTACGACAGTTTTTCAAAGTGTATATTTTATCTGTGTCAAGTCCCCGTATCTGAGAGTGTGTGTGTGTGTAAATGGCTACGAAAATCCCCGGATGTCACGAATTGCAGGACATCGCATGCCGATCCTAAGGTGAATGTCATTCCTTGCTATACGCAGGAAGACAGCTGTTGCATTGCTTTTATTTATGTGATTGTTAGAGCCGATCTCTCTGTGATTATATTTGGATAGATTCATTGGGTCCCATGAGAGCGATCAGCGCATCTGAGCGCGAGGATGAGTTTTCTTTGAAGTGCAGCCGACTTGTTGATAGGGTTCAAATTAGGCCGTTAACATGCACAGGCGAAGTCTGTGAACGTGTCTTGTGTCCCTATCTTTTACTATCGGTTCTATTCGTAATTTCTTTTATCTCCCTAAGTGTGATTATTGGTCTGTGTGACTCCCTAACATTTATTAGAGAAATCTTTCTTTAAAAACTTAAAGCATAAAAAAGGGGGAATTTTAGTCACCACAACCATTTCAATTAGAGGAAACAGTCAATTAGATCCGATTTGTTCTACAAATAAACAGAACTGTCCAAAATAAATTACTTTTTGTCTAATTTCTGCTGAATCCTGTCTGCCAAAGGTTCGAGGAGACGTTTTATATGTTCTCTCGATTTGTAGCTTGGTATTTTATGTGGCCGATTCTTTAAGTACGTTAGGTATTCTAAACCTAATATTTTTCCTTTTATTTTCTCTCTCTTTCCCGGGAAAGAGTGGCGCATCCGGGCAACAATCTTTTTATTTTTGATGAAGCCACACCGGCTAAGTACTCTGTACGCTTAACCTTGCAACAATGTTTACCTGTAGACCTATCTCATCGCACGCTTCTACTAAGATATCGGTGTTGCTTTGTAGTGCACCTATATCGTCTCCTATTAAATCTACATCATCCGCGTATACAAACAGTTCATTCAAACTATTCAATGAAAATCCCTTTTTGTCCCCTTTAATTTTTAAAATAGAACATTCTAACGCAGTAGCAGTGACAAGGCATCACCTTGTTTCAATCCGTTGCGAATGTTGAAATTATCTGACCTATCCCTACTCTGCTTGTTTGGTCGCTGAGACACATCTTCACTAGTTGAACCATTTTTTTCGGAATTCCAAATCGTATCAGAATACTGTATAACTTTCCCCTTTTGACAGAATCATATGCTTTCTTAAAATCAATGAATAGCTGGTGAACCGTCCCATTGTATTCCCACTTGTGCTCCAAAATTTGTCTCAAGGCGAAAATCTGGTCCAACGTGGATCTGTTTCTTCTAAATCCACATTGGTGATCTCCAATTATTTCATCTACGTATACACTTAGGCGTGTTAACAGAATATTACTTAATATCTTGTAACAGGTTGGAAGTAACGAGATTCCGCGGTAATTATTACAGTCCAATTTATCGCCTTTCTTGTAAATCGGAACTATTACTGATGTTTTCCATTCCTTTGGAAGCTCCTCCTTTCTCCATATAACACTTATGTTAGTTTATGTAGTTCCTCCCGTTTTAATAAATTCGGCTGGAATATTGTCTATTCCTGGTGATTTGATTTTTTAAAATTTCTTTACCGACATTTCGATCTCGATAGGTTCGGGAATCCACGGTTCTGCAGTATGGATTTGAAATTCCTCTGTTTGTTCCCTGTTGTGTACATTAAGAAGTTTGTCGAAATAGCTTTTCCACACATCGACAATTTTAGTCGGAACCGCCTGAAGATCTCCACGTTCATTTCTAATCATTCCTTAGCTCGGCTGGTAACCTTTTCTTAACGAGTTTACCCCTTTGTATAGATCTCGTATGTTATTTGTCTTGCCGTTTTCCTCTATCTCCTGAATCTTCTGGGTCAGATATTCTCGCTTTTTGTTTCTAAACCCGCGTGTGGCGTTTCGTTTCGCGTTACTGTAATGGTTGGCATCTGCTTACCTTTTATTACTTAGCCATCGTTGCCTTGTTTGTTTTCGTTCCTCATGAAGCTCAAGGCATTCTTCATCAAACCAAGGTTTGTTTATTTGTTGTTTCTTCTCACCTACACGTTTCTTCGCTGCGCTCTTAATTGTTTCACGAATTGCCTCCCACAACTTACTTGCATTATTAATATCAATTTCATTATTATTACTCGTGTCGGCTAAGATTTCGAACCTATTTGAGAGTTCGAGTTAGTAATCTGCTTTTATGCTCGGATTATTTAATCGTTTAACTTCGAATTTCAGTTGTTTGGATCCCTTGCTTTCTCTGTTCGCGATGGATAACTTTTCACTTACTTTTGTGAACGGTAATTGATGGTCGGTGTGTCTTCGTCTACAATGCATGATGTTCATTAATTTACCTAAGAGTACATAGGTACACAGAGCATTAAACACGGTCGTTAATGAGCGTCCAACAGTATAAGATGCAACTCCACCATAATTCAAACATAAATTGTTGAACGTTATCATCCCAATGAAGAGTAAACATAATGGAATGATCTTTCTCATTGTTTCCAAATTCATAGGTTTTCCATTAGGAAACCTAAAGGAAGGAAACCATTTAGTCAAAGTACTCAAAGGAAAACAAACCAAGGATGACAAAAAACACTGGAACCACGTTATAAACGGAGGAGCATCCAGCTTTACAATCGGACTTCCGAGTAAAGTTTTGTTAATAAAAACTGTGGATATAGTCCCTATCCAATGAAAAGTAATCACCGCAGTAGTGTGAACATACTTTAACAGCAAACTTTCAGGCTCAATAGACATGTTTCCTATTAACAAACATGCCACGAAAAACAAATAACATTTACAGCTGTAATTTTGTTGTGTACAGATGATCCTACTTTTTGATGAGTTACGCCCTTAAGGTTAATACATGTATTATTATTATTATTATTTGTGACGATTAGTACAATGGCTGATTAATTTTTCTACTAGAATTACTACCTGTGCAGTGAAGCAGACAAAACTTTGGTGAACTTTATTTTTATATGGGACAGTCTAGTAACTTTGGACTTCGGTCCGTCACGATTCGTCCCTTAGCCATTAAAATCCACACCCATGTCCCTGCCGGTGAGTCGTTGGCCTACCGCCGTAGACCGCACGGCTACCTGGCCGGCCTGTGAAGCAGACAAGAAACCACAAAAATCTGTAATGTTGTTTTTAGCATATAGTGTTTTAAGTTACCCCCTACGGTTACAATTCAGGGAATATTTCTGAAACTATGCAGACACATATGCGACGTTAGGATTGTATAGGGTTGACGGAAATATCTTTTTTTCAATCAAAACTTGCAGTTTACCCTCATCTTTTCCCATATGCAATATAATCCCATGATATATCATCATGGTGTCTGATGTCATTACATTGGGGTCTATTACGAGAGAGAGAGAGAGAGAGAGCGAGACAGACAGACAGACAGACACTCACTCACTCACTCACACACACACACACACACACTCACTCACTCACTCTCTCTCTCTCTCTCTCTCTCTCTCTCTCTCTCTCACTCACTCACTCACTCACGTGAACTCAGCATCCTGAAATCAGGCTACACACAGATTTTTCTTTTTTCTTCTTCAGAAATTAGTTTTCGAGTTCGTTCATGTCACTTGTACGCATTCTCATTGTCATAATAATACAGAACATTATATCAACTTTGTGCCAAAGCTAGACGATTTTTGCACAATTTTTGTACCCTTCCTCAGATTTCTTTGTTTACCCAGAATCTATACAAAAATGTCAGTTAACACGAATTTAAAGAAATATCAGTAACCCTACCCATGTTGCTAAAACTTACATCACACTCACAAAGCAAAATCAAAACATACAAACAACAAAAACACATACGTGACCAATATTATACAAGTTCGTTCCCTAAAATTATAAGATCCAATCGGAAATTCGCCACGAAATAAGGGTCATTCGGCGGAGTTTGTGGTATTGCAGAAAACGTCCCGACTGCCTTACATGTTGGAGTTTTATTTTCTTTCGTACGATGATCTCTACATTTCGTCTTCTGAATATGCAAAGGAAAATAATGTTAACTTTTGTATGTTCGTGTGAGAAAATCTTTCAGAATAGATTTTATGAATGCTTTCGCTAGATTTTCATTTTGATAAGCTATTGTATTTTTAGCTCAGTACTGTATTTTTTAATTCTTAACTAACAGATGTAAATTAACATCAAGTGTGCCAGAAAATGGCATTTTGTAGTTATCATTTTTAAATTAATACTAAATTATATATATGATGCAGTAAGTATAAGAAAATGTGGACATACGGACTTTCTTAACGAATCACATTTTACACAGAACGCTTCCCTTAGCAAATACATATACTTCATTCATCCAATAAAATTTCAATTTCCTGCCTACGTAAATTCAAAGCAACGCCCTTTGAATCAAACATATAATTTCTGCATGTTGATGTTTTACGCTTGTTTTTAATACTGAAAGGAAGTAAGTGCGATGTAACGACTCGTTATTAGTTAGAAGAGAAAAGTACGAAGATTTCTCCTATACTTTTGGCGACAAAGAACCATTAGAAAATGGAATGTAACCTAACATACTCAACCTAACTCGAGGTTCCCAAATTTGACGGAATATTACTAAGGCACATTATGATTTATTCGTGTTAAGTTGAGAAATACTCGTATCCGAAAATTTGCAAATTATAACAATACCGGACAAATATGCAAATGTACATTTAAAATAAACATCTCATCTGTTGTTTATCGTGGAAATTTGCTTACGTTACCACGCTGTTTCTTTTTTTTTCTTTAATTTTAAATATTTTACATGCCCTATTTTCTATTAATCTGAATGTACTACATTTGACTGGCAACGAATTTATCGAAAATAAAGTACATATCTTTCTTCAGCATCAGCGATTTTGTTCATTAATTTTTCTTTTACATCAAGCAATGAACAAAAATATATAATAGTAAGTTTTTACAACTGTTATAACTTTTCAAAACTGCGATTTTGTCTCTCACCATCATTTCACAAGTTTGTACTACAATTTTTTATAAGGACAAAGTTTGTAACTTCGTGACTAAAATGTATAGATTTTCAAAATTTTTGCACTAAATTACCGAGCAGCCGTGGCTCAGTGGTAGAGCGTTGGCTTAGCATTTCGGAGGTCGTGGGTTTAATCCAACGGCCGACCATCCTCAATCACACCAGGCCAATGCGAAGACGGTACCTTCAACTTAGGTCTTGGCAGACACCTTCCCGCATCCCGGTCTGAGCCTTAGATGTCTAAAGGTCATAAATAATATTCAAATTAAATTCTTGCACTAAATTAATCATGAAGAACCGAACAAGAAAACTAGGATGCTTCAAACAGATATTATTTAGCTCCACAGTACGAAAAAAAAAGTCAAAATCAAAATAACAGTTCATGAAGTTCTACAAAGTGCCACAGACACTTAGCCAAGGAGCAGAAACATTATTTTATTCGGTATGTGCACCACCTATAAAGGAACATTAGGTCCACGCAGAAGAAAGTAAGCCATGTCGTCAGCTAACACACGATGTTGCACATATACATGATAAAATAGAATTGTAATTTGCTAGAACACCCCCTGTTCTTATTGTAAATTGAAAATATTCATTTCAGCGCATATGTGAACTGATATGGAACCATTCGAAGTTAAATCATATAGCAATCTACCACCCACCGTTTTCAAATTCACAATAGTGGTCTTAATAAAAAGTCCAAAATGATGTTTGGTCAATCTGTGTTAAGAGTTCGCCAAAATAAAGGTGTTTTTGATGTTGAAGCAGTCTAGTTTTCTTGCGCAATTCTTTACGATTCAGTGCCAGAATTATGAAAATCAAACACGAAACTACAAATGTTTTCCTTACATAATGCGTGCTTGTGAAATGGGTAAAGAGTGCAAAAATGACAGCAGTTTGAAAAATCGTAACTCCTTTAATAACAACTGCATGAGATTAAACGTGTATCTTTGTTCACTGCTTCTTGGTAGATACTTGTAAATAAAATAATGAACAAAATCGTTAATTTAGAGGCAACACCCTTTCGGTGAATTTACATGGAATGACCCATCTTTAAAAGTCAGCTGGTGTACAGCAGCGACCCACTTTCGTAGATTTTCAAGCACAAAAACGTACGCATTTGGTTTTTATTACTTTACAGTTTCACAAAGCAAAACTGTGAAATTGGCTTTAAGCAAGTTTACGAAGTAAAGAAATTATATGTGCCATCTGAGGCTGTAAATTACACAACATACTCGTAAGTTACAGCAAGAATGTAACATTGTACAGTTAATTTATTTTGGTAGGAATGCTAACACCGTTCGGACCACTTGACCCTCAAAACGCTGCCCATTCTCACTTCTGTATGATTCTAGAAACAACCAAAAGAGAAAGGACAAACATTAAAGGATTTAACTTACACATGCTTTAGGAATACAGTATCCTGGAGATAGCCATGAAAAGAAAAAGAATGATAGTAAAAGTATGTGTGTCACAAACCAAGTTTTGTCGTAATACCTTGAAGACTCATAGTTTAACTCTAGCCGGTCGCTGTAGTGAAGCACACACATATGATTCTATAAAGTTGCATTAAACTGAATAGAAGCAGAATTACAATGAAAACACAGATAAAACACTGCGATGAAATACTACTGTAAACCATTATTTCTCTACCATTCATCAAGTGATTCAAGTTGTTTTCACTCAAGCGTTCCTCAAAATCGTCTAGGATTTCGCCTATAAACATACTAATTCCTATATTCTTACCTACAATTTTGGCAGTTTACTAATTTCCTTTCAATCTCAAAGACTAATTAGTGAACTAACGAAGTATATAAGATAGTGTGGGAAAGTTTGAAACATTATGGATATCCATACGTAAATCCAGGTAATATCTTCTCTTCCAACTTACCTCTAGCTTTTGAAGCTCACAATGTCCTTTGTTAAGGTGAGATAAAAGGAGGACCTTAGAATAGACATTACTTAAGTGAAAATATAGAAGAAGTTGTAAAACAGAAAATCCACTTAGCAAGAAACATGAAGTGAAGGAACCAAGCCGACATTCGGAATTAAGTGAAACGTACGAAATATTCTGAAGTCCCGGCAGCTTCGCTGTCTAGGACGATCCATCCTTCCGTACTTACTAACTTCCCACCACTTTTGGTCTCCTGTCCAAATTTAGTTATGGTTTTTCGGCATATATTGATGAACTCATGCATCATGTTTTCTAATGATTAGCCTTACATATAATTTATTATGTAAGGTTTTTGTTTCTCCTTACAAATACGACTGATATAACACACTCTTGTTGGACATCTCTGACACATTACTCGAATCTAGCTTTCACATTTCTCTTGGTCATGTGTATATATTTACACACATTGCAACTTCCTTCGTATACTCTTGACCCCTCGTCCATAGGTACAAGGTAAATTTTATAATTAGACAACTGTTTTTCAACGTTCATTAGTGGTATTGTAACAGTTTTAAAGTTATTATTACGAAATAGTCTCTTTCAGTATTCCTATATTTTATTCATTTCTTCTTTCAAACTTCTCCGCCTTGTACATGCGTTCCCTGACCTTTCTGTTGTCGATAATTTCGGTCAATCACTGCCAACAAACACATCTTCCTAACAATGCTGAAAGTTACAGATGCGTGTCAGCTGTTCTAACTATAATATTAAAGGCAACTAACTAATGTAGATACTATTCTTTTACAGAATAAAATTAATCATTTTGAAGAACGTTAAATTTCCTTGTCATTACTTTCATTACAATGCCAATTTTATAGACCTATACTCTAGTCGGAATGTTATCTTCAGTTTATGAATAAATGTGTACTAACCTAAATAGGGTCGAAGAGAGGATGTGGGAAGGACCTAGTTTCGATGGTCACGGAATTAGCCTGGTGAGACTCAGGAGAAACCCTGGAAAGAGTTCAGTCGGGATGACCGGGTTCTGGTACCGAACCTAGGACCTCCCGAATTCGAAGCCAACGCTCCACCAATTGCTATTCTCTAGTAACGCCGTGATGTATATAACATGAGATGTCCTTGGACGATACTGCTACTCCATTTTGAGAGGTTTATACATCCGCTGCTTGAAATAAGTCTTTTCAATCGCACTGACCTAATAATTCTCTATTCACTTCAAAACACTAGCGAACTGGTTAATTTGCAACCTGTCTGCATTAATTAACAACAGGAACATTTACATATTCCATAGCTGGCGAGGTTTAAAACATGTTTCACTTACAATTAGTGGAATTCTACGGAATCCACGCTATATTTCACCTAGCCTTCGAAGGTCGATTTTACGTCTCCTTTAACTAAGATAGAAACAATGTTGAATGACGTTAAGAGGCGATACCTAACTGCGGCGGCTGGCAAAATAATTTCAACTTACCATGGCTTTCGACACATCATGGTTTTCTTCCATTCTCTCGAAAATATGACTCATTAATTAATCCCTTCACCATAAAGTATAGCATGTGAAGGTACATAACTGATGGCTTTATGAGGTATTTTCTTTTTAGAAATAAGGGTTATTATAATCGAAATTCCCATAAAAGTTATTACACGGTAAGATAACCATTATTTCTACCCCAAAACACTCCGTGAGCCTTTACGTATGTACCTTCAAAATGCATGCATTATGTTGAAGGGGACAATTGAGTAACTTCTTCGAGAAAAAGGGTTGAAACTATACCATGATATTCGCAGAAATGTGAAAAATCCATGTTAACCTATTTTGCCGTCGGTAGCCGTAGCCTGATAAGCAATTATATCATCGTTATTGAAACATAGTCTTAATATTTGTGACGATAATAACAGTGAATTAGTAATAATGAATACTACGCTCACACGAGCGTTGGTCAACGAACTAAAATTTTACCATTACTTCCAGCCTGTACACATACTATTTTCTCTTCATAAGCGAGTTTAGTTTCGCCTGTTACTTTGCATTACAAAAACTTTGGTAAACTTCATTTTTATATGGGCCAATCTAGTAACTCTGGACTTCGGCCCGTCACGATTCACCCTTTAGCCATTAAAATCCACACCCATGCCGGGACCCAAACTCAGGATCTTCGAGTCGTTGGCCTACCGCCGTAGACCGCACGGTTACCCGGCCGGTCCTTTGCATTAGAAAGTGTTTACTACAACTTCTGGGTTTCTCTCACTCTCTAGCCTACTTTTTTGAAAATTTTCGTGTCAGAGAATACGCAAAACTGAAAGCTGACGTTAGTACTTTCGAAAGCCAAGTATCAGATGAAGAACTAGTAGTGCATACACAGGGGTAACCCTTTTAATCGGATTGGATATACAAAATGATAAACACTCACCGGGAGAAACAGTCAGTGTGCTCGGTACTACGCTGTCTTCCCCAACTATACCTAGGAATGAAGAAGAAAAGTCACCTTAACATAAAAATTCTAATTTGTTACTTCACTATAATTTTAATCAGAATGCGAATTATCAATGATCTATCTCTTCGTGAAATTAAAAGACCCTAGCGTTCGGATCCACTCAAGACTCCATGATCAAGGAACAACATGGCATAGGAAACAATTAAAATGTAACTTATGAACAAGTATAAGTTGTCTTATTTTATTTTTATTTATTGCTAAAATTTGTTTCTTGAGAATGGATTCGAAGCGAATCCAAAAGCTACGGACTTTTAATTTCACCAAGAGAGAGAGAGACGTCATCAATAATTTGGACGGTAAGTATTATTTCATGACTCGTCCAAATGAAGTAATTTTACTTACATTTTGAATGTTTGTTTATAGGAACACATAAGTAAAAATTGGAATTAGTCATTGTTCAATACCGAGAGAAGAAAATATAACACACTGAAGAGCATTTGATAAGTCTAACAAGGCTCTAAAATGTTCTGCAGCAAAGGAAATAATACTGCAGAAAATTCAGTTACTACTACTAATAATAATCTGTCTGTTCACTAATTTCCGTCTGGAATACCTTTTTAAAAAGTATAAGAATAAAAATGTTTGACTTTACGAAGGAATATGCATATGACTTGCTATTACCTTCAAATACTCATTTCTTGCTGCACTGTAGTTGTAATTAAACATGCGATAATAAAATGAAGTACGTCCACTTTCTGTTATACATAGTTACTGAGAATTGGGATACACAACTGGAAGTAAACCACTTTTCTCCAAAGGATGTATCTGTTCACAAGCAATATCCATCATTTTCTCTTCAACGTTTTTGCAACTTTCACGCCACAATTTTAATTTGTATTACAAAAAAAATTCTTACCTTCAGTCACGATAACGAATACACATCTTAAACATTTACTGATAAACCGTTCTACAGATTTGTTGTTTTACAAACTGATCGCCATATATAAGATAAAAAAAATAAAACACGTGGTAAAGTAGAACCTCATATTTAATACAGATATCTCACTCCGATTGTTTCTCTCCAAAAATCACTGAATCATTAAAAAACTAAAGAAGAAAAGATATATATGTAACCTACCAGAAATAATTTCTCCATCGTTGACCACGAAAGCGGGGTCTGAGTTTTCCATGCTTCCGGTCACCAGAACATCATTCTCTGTTTTCCCTATACATTATAATTACAAGAAAGTAATTTGTTACTATCAACTGTTATATCAGTTACGAGTCATAAAAGTTTAATAAATCAGAGAAAGCAAAGCCAGTATTTTATACGTACAGGGATGTCAGCAAAATACAATCACACACTATATACAGGGTGCAACAGGACTCATGACAAATTCAATGAGACACTGCCACAAATTATGTAATATATCGAGAAATAATGACCAAGACGTGTCAGGTAAGCAAACGAAAGTCAAGGTTGTACAAAAAGAATGTATTTGGGCGAAGTTTATTCACGGAGGAATATATTAATAGAGAAGCATTTCTCTGTGACGGGATAAACGTTACGCGGGAGACAAGCTCATGAATCTACTTTCCACTGAGCTCCTTAATCACACACTTTACTAAAACGCAACTTCGACTGTATTTGCTATACCGACATAGATTGCATTATTCTACTAGTCGAAACATTGCTTTATTTGAGACGATACCTTTGAGCGTCTCTAGCTCCGAGAGTAGGTATGTACTAACGTTTCTTCAGATAATTTTTTCCTCTTTGTTTTGATGTGAGTAGCCACCTCCAAGTTTCTTCACGGGTCCTGTAACACCTAGTAAAAATAGCAATTTTTAGGTAGATTTCGAAGAAAAATCTACCTATTGAAATCAGTACGATATCTATGTATATATACATATATTTATATATTAACACGCTAGCGGTCATAATTTTGAAGATATTTGAACCAAATTTTAATATGTTGTTTCTAGGCTTAATAGCTCGGCTAAGTTCGTTAATGAGCAAAATCGGAACAAGGGGGTTTGACATTTTGAAAATATATATTTACACTAGCGGCCATAATCTTGAAGATATTTGAACCAAATTTTATTATGTTATTTCTAGGCTTAATAGCTCGGCTAAGTTCGTTAATGAGCAAAACCGGCCCAAGGGGGTGGTCGGGGGAGG
>JAGDQP010002488.1:55783-104105 GCA_022664845.1 Lepisma saccharinum
TGCATACATTATAGTACTCCCTATGAAGTTTACGGTGACACCAACGATTCAGGGGTTGTGGGGGTACGAGTGGGGATGAAAATTCGAAATTTTTAGAACCACGTCTTGTGGGGTATCGTTGAAAAGCTCTTGATGATTAATCGATAAATCAATAACTAGTTTCTCGATAGCGCTCATATAAGGCGAGATTTGATTTAAAAAAAAAAAAAAAAGATAGTTCGATAAAGAGGATGGAATACGATGATACGACGCAAACTGAGTACTCGAAAATATTTACTTGTCTTGAGTTAAATATAAAAAAAAATTATATAGCACCACCATTAAAAAATATATTGTTCTAAGTAAAGCATAATAATATGAAGGAATGCATTATATGATCTACAATACTTTATAATGAGTCACGTGTAGGTTAAAGCAAAAGAACGAGAATCTAAACTATGGGAAGCTTCAATGTTGAGAGGCGGAAGTGAAGCAGTAGGTTCCCACTAACTCAAGTCCCTGAGTTAATTGGTACTGAAACTCGAGACGAAATTTAATAAGAAAACAAATCTTATTTATGTTCCTACACATCGAAGTTAAAGGAAGACAAGTTTTCGAATATCATAGATCAGGAAGAACGATATGAAAGCTCTATAAAATACCACAAAATGAAGCGTAAGATTCAATGGACAGATTTGACTAATATTCAGGAAAACTATATAAATAAATAGTTAGTTTTTTTCTGCTTACGTGAACATACGCATGCGCATTTTTCTTAATTTACAAGACAGGTTTAATAATTAACAGCAGAATGAAGATTGCAAGTAAAATTTAAAACTATTTTTCATATATATATATATATATATATATATATATAGAGAGAGAGAGAGAGAGAGAGAGAGAGAGAAAGAAAGAGAAAACAATCGTTACAAGGGTCAACCCAAATTTGAGAATATACGTACATGGATCAAGGATATATATATATATATATATATATATATCTTCTAAACTTTAAGGACGGCCAAACAGGCAACTACATTGTCAGTCTGTCACATATCTGAAGAATGACGTTCCTTGATAAGTACTTCTACAGGGAAGGGCCGGGGGTGGATAGTAGTCAATGCCTCTCTCTAAGGGCGTTCTAATTTTCAATATATCGAATCAATATTGATATTTAAAAATATCAAAACTTCCATACTGAAAATTGTCGATATTTGATATGATAATTTAGTTTGATAATTCAATTTGGCATCTTAACCATTACTAAATGTTACTCCGTTGCATTAATATCATATTACTATTGACAATACCTAATTCAAGCATTTAACTTACATCTTATGTACAGTAGAGCAGCAAATACTGTTTGGTGCAACCTCTCCTTACAAGTAGACCGTCAACATTGTCATGCCGAAACCTACCCTCAAATTTTTCATACGTGTCGAATACACCTAAATAACACTCCACACAAAATTAGAGGTGCCAATTCAAAGTGCAAGTGGACCCAAAAAATTGTCAAAAACCGGAAAATTTTGCTGCCATAATATAAATCTAGTTGGCTACACTGTCCGAGTGCCAGGTGGAGTAGGGATGGGCATTAGTTATTTTCCGTAACAGTTATAACAGTAGCTGTTATATACAAATAGGTGTTAGGGCTCATTTTCATTCATTCTTGCGTTGCTTGCTTAACTTGCGATTTGGGCGAGTAGCCAATTGAAACACGTGTTACATTTACCTTACAAGAAAACATGCAATAAAACACGTGTTTCAATTGGCTACTCAGCCAAATCGCAAGCAAAGCAAGCAACGTAAGACTGAATGAAAATCAGCCCTTAAAACTAATACTTCAAATAGCAGTTCTAAAATAACCGTCTATAACTTGGAGTTCTTTATTCCCAACTGTAATAATGCAATATAAAAGTACAATTTTAGATTAACTTACTTACGTGTAGCCTGTTGTGTCTGCAGTATTACATGTTACACAAGTTTCCAGCCTCTTTCTTCGAACACTTGTTGTGCAAGTCGCAGAACGTTTATTGGCTCCACATTCTATAGATAATGCAATTCCACTACTGAAGAACACCAACGGCAAAATGTATCATAGTCTTTACTTTTGACCTCAAATAGCCTAATTTGTACCTACCTGCCAAATGTAATGGGAACTTATTGGTTAGAGCGCTGATAAGAACAGGCACACACACACGTAACATTGTTTGTGATATTTCGGAGGTACCTTATTAAAAACAATAAAAACAAGCGAGGGGGAGTTCAGTCAAGCGACTGTGCACATAAGCTACCGCCAGGCTTAAGCAGCAAGCATCCTGTTTATATGATCAATGTTGCGTTCGAAAAATTGCGCCGAGACCTTTTCAACGATACATCAACTACCCTATTAGTTCCAAAGTTGAAAAACCCTTCCCCCCACCGAAACTCGAGATCCGACCCTGTAATCAGGATGAATGATACGGGTTTGAACTCGTTTTACCGAGACCTTTCCAACGATGTTTCAACCACCTTCCTGGCCCTAGTAGTTACAAAGATCTGGAACAGCCGTTGCAATCCCAATGAATGATACGGGTTTGAACTCGTGTTGCCGAGACCTTTCCAACGACACCTCACACACCTTCCTAGCCCTAGTAGTTCCATAGTTGAAAATCATCCCCCCACTCCGAAACTGGGGATTTGTCCCTGCTATCTGTCAACGATACAGGTTTGAACTCGTCTTGCCGAGAACTTTCCAACGACGCCTCAATCACCTTTCTAGTCCTAGTAATTCCAAGGATATAAATTCCCACACCTATCTCTGGAACCGCCTCTGCAATCTAGAATTATTTGCATCAGTTCATATGGATATTACTGCAACAGTAAATTTGGCTACATTTTCTTTTCTCCCCACCACTACACGAAAGATAACACTTTTCCTCTGTTTTAAAACAAAATCCATACTCCTTGAATTTGGAGTTTAGTCAGAAAATTCCTGATGTGATTTTAGAAAAGAAAAGTAACGAAAAAGTACATTTCAAGAATTTAGCGCAAAAAGTAAAGAATGCAAAATTAGGACCATTGCAGAGTACATTTCTCGTCGTTTGTGCATTCTCCACGTAGTAAGCGCGGTCGTTTCTCTGTCCCAGTGTAGCAAACCTGATTCATATTATGGCAGCAAAAATTTCCGGTTTTTGACAATTTTTTTGGCCCCCTTGCACTTTGAATTGGCACTTCAAATTTTGTGTGGAGTGTTATTTTGATGTATTCGACGCGTACGAAAAATTTGAGGGTAGGTTTCGGCATGACAGTGCTGACGGTCTCCTTGTTAGACCAGAGCAGGCGAAATTTTAAACAATGAGAGAGAGGATCTCACAATATAGGGTGACAAAATGCCAAAGTGGAAATATTTTCAGTTAACCGAACATGTTACGAGACCCACCTGAAGCAGCCAGTGCCTTCTCCACTTCGATTTCATCTTCCACAATACCTAGGAACAAAAAATAAAATGCATTAATTTGAAGAACTACTTTACAAATTACATAAAATTTTATTTTCGTGTTTAGAAACACAAAGAGAAGAAGTTAATGTTCTTTGGCAAGTCTGACAACACAGTTTTATTTAATCATCCGCCAACTACGGCAGATGTTGTGGATCTCTTCAATAATAATAATAATAATAATACCGAGAAGATTATACGTAGTTGTTGAACAAGGAATTAACTAAGAGGAAAGAAACTCAAATATTGACAAACAATACGCATCTATTTATGTATTCTACATTATCCTCGTTAGCAATTTTTTTTTTCTCGCTAAGTACTTTCCACCTTCTTCCAGAAGGCATCTTAAGGTAAGAAACAATTATAGTGTTGAAAATGTTCTTGTGTAGTAAACGTGCATTTGATAATGTAAATAAATTATGAAAAAGACTACATAAAAGTACTTTATAGGTAATAATTGTCAATACTGACATATCTTTACAAGTCTGAGAATTAGCAATAAACAAAGAAGAGGGATGTAATACTACGGAAAGAAAATCATACTGAAAAGAAAAAAAGCAAAGCGCAAGACGGACGATAAAACAAGCTAGCTCTTAAGGATCTTCGCTAAGAGCAGAACAATAGTGATTATGAAGAGAACTAAACAACACATCCAACTCACTAGAATATTACTATATAGCAGGTTACTTTAAGCGCAGCCCAGCTAGTCCATACAGCAATCTCAGAAAAGTGGGACAGAGTCCAACCTTCATCGTTTGCCACGAATAAGCAGCTTGCATTTATAAAACTACATGAAGCAAAATGCACACAAATGTAGACGCTGCTTTAGCTGGGATGAGTATATATATATAGAAAATCAGCTGCATGCAAGAAGCATGTACTTAACGAAATAATTCAAAAGAAAAATCAGGGGACGACTACATTACACACATGGCAAGCACCCACCTGAAGAAGTACCCGTGTTCGTTATTTCACTTTCATTTTCCACTGAAGACATTCCTAAAAATGAAAATACTGCACATCAATATGTAAACTTACACCACCATACAAGGGATGTAGCGTAGAAGTCACTCCCGCGAATTTGAACATAAACACAACACAACAATCCTTTCAGTGTTTTATCTTCATGCACGGAATGACAGATTGCGAAGAAATATATTGTATCTAAACCAAAATTTTCGTTTAGGCCATTTGAATAAAGAGAATTAAGTACTCCTAAGCACGGGATAAAATAAAGGTAGATGTTACGCTTACGGACTACATCAAATTTTCTAATAAAACTATTTAAATAGAGGGAAAAAGGACGACCTGTTCAATCTAGTAACCAAGAGTCTTTCACGGCATATGAAAGACTTTACTTTATGGTCTTACTGTTGGGGTAGCAAACCTTCCACATAATAATCATAGTAATTAATATGACACACAATGCTACTATCGATTTCGCAGCTTCAGTTATCCTCATCATCGGATAGAATGGAAGGTAAAGTTAGGGCGGTAAAAAAGGATATTGCAGTCTAAACGTGCACTAAACAAGTATGTAAAAAATAAAATTGTAGGAGCTATGTGGAAGATGTAGCAAGTATTGTCACTGGATTAGCTTGATCGTGCGTGAACTAATTTCGCGTATCGATGCGCCCCTGGCAACACTTCGAAAAGTTTCCACATTTTTATATTTATATACTCACTTTAAGACTGCAATATTCTTCTATAACACTAACCTTCCCTTCCCTTCTACCCGATGATGCGAATAACTCAAGCTACGAAATTGATAGCAGAATTGTGTCATATTAATTAGTGTGATTATTATTAGGAAGACTTGCTGTTAAAAAGGTACGAGCCATGAATCGTCCTTCTCCACGTACACCGAAAATGTTGAATTCTATTCAGATCTGCGAAAGAGCTTTACATTTTAGCAAAAATGCTAGTACAATTTAGAGTTATCAACGCAAGAATTTTTAATGCTTGTTTCCTAAAATAAAATTTGTTATAAACATTACGTTGAAATAGCAATCCTGAAACACTTATAAAAAATACAATATTACAAAATGCTAACAGCCTTAAAGCAACTTTCGTAATATTCCTTGTTTCTAAAGCGCCAGATTAAACGCTAATATTAGCAAACACGTGCTGTTGCAAGTTGGTCTTGTTCTGACACAACCATCACGCGTAATATCAATTTAAGTTTCAAATCATCGGCTGCAAAAATAAGGAATCCACCATCTCTAAAGATACCATTTAAAAAACTCTGCCAATGAGGAGAGTGGTTAAATTCCACAGCAACACTAATAAAAGCTTCAATAAGAATTTCCTATCTACGAACCCATAAAACAGTGTTTCTGAAACTTTTTTTAAACGTAAATCATTAAAATGACTCATACGCGCGGACCACCAATCAGGTACCATAGTGTCTTCTCCCCCATAACACGTATTGAAACTCTGATTTTTAGTAAAACATTCAAATAGTATGTACTTACATCATAATTAAACAATTTATAAGCAGTGTCAAGTAATTTAGAATAAGGTTTGAACTGAATACGTACACAACGATTAATTAAAAATGGATCTTCCGGAAAGGTGAATAATATAACAATAATGAAACAATGTCCAACGCAGAATGAACACAACCATTTCCACTTGTTTAGACTGCCGTATAACTTGCCTCAATGTTGCCAAATTGATTTCAACTTTTAGATTTAGAAATCTCCACTAGCCATTCTCTATGAACCTACGTGTACAATGTAACCCAAAAAGACAAAAACTGATCAACATGGGACAACAAATCATGAGGGTTTCACAGCTTTATTCCATTGTCGGATAAAAAATTGACTGAAAGGTCCACATCCACCCACCCTCCTCCTTTTTACCTGTGGTATCACACTTCGAGAAACACTGCATTAGAGGTATGAAATTGGAGATAACTTAATCCCTTGGACAATCATATTTACTTTACAAAATGCGAGTAAACATCACAGGATACATATCAACAAGAGAAGTGTGAGCATCAGCAGAATTTCCAACTTGCAACGGATTGCAGGTTGATCCGTAATAACAACAAATTCTTATCGTTTAGTGCAGCTCTATTAAATGGAGATATTTTCAAACTGACATACAATAGAATTTCAGATTATTAATATACAGTGAAAACTGCTCACACCGGAATTTCTATGGGCCATTTTTCCGGATTGGACAAATTTCCGATTTGAGTACGCTTCCTTTTCAACCATTTCCGGTGTACAAACAAAACGGTGTTTACTATCTCCAACTTTCTCGGCTACTCCGAAAGGCTGCTGTTCAAAAAAAAATTCATGGGTAAAATTTAATAACTGATCTTTACCCTGCCATGAAGACAAGCATTAGATTCGAACAACTCTTTACAATTACTTGCTACGACTATTGCTTGTATGTAACTTTTACGCTCCGCAACGACACTCTTTTGCCTATGTTACCTCAGCAATATCAATTTATTGATACTGGGTGAAGAAATCCTACGACTCCTGGCTAAATATTTTATATTCAATATAAACGTAAAGGTTGGGATAACGTTCCTAGTGATGATTTTTAGTGTCCTTTCTACCGAGAGGATTAGAAAGCAGTACAGGTAAAAAAATCCCGTTATAACAAATTTTACAGGACCAGAGCTTTTATTTCGTTAGAACGAAAATTCGCTGTAATGAACATTATATTGCAGAACAAGAATTCGGCGGGATTTCGAAAGACTTCGTTCTAACAGAAATTTCGCTGTAACGACGTTGGTTGTAAAGAAGTTTTACCTGTACCAAGGTAAACTACATGTTCTATAACTTACGTAATAAACTTGGAACAGGTACTGCACCTCAATGCTTCGTAAGGACAATATTTATTGCTAGACACAATTTGGCGCATAGAAATAATAATAACTGGCAATTTGGCACATTTGTGGTTTTTAAGGTGTCCTGTAGCAGTAACAAAAGAATTCTGTGATTTTTTTTCTGGTTTTCCAGACTAAAATCACGTTTTTCCATCGACATATTAAGGGAAAAGATTTTACCTTCCACACGCAATAGCAGGGTCAACGTGTAAAATAGCTTTATTTAGGTTAAAAGGAAGAGGTGACCGACCATGTGCAACACCTTTCTCTGTTTCGCTCCATGAACAGTAACATTCACAAATTGGTCAGAACACGGAGAAATCCTAAAATGATCTGACCTTTCCCTGGCCAACTAAATTCCCTGATATTTCCAGGTTTTCCAGACCACCGGATTATTTTTCTTGAGACCGGGGAAGAAACATTATTAGAATTGAATTTTAAACTCAATATCTTCCATATATAGGAACAGAATTTCCCAAACATCACAGTCTAACGGAATATGATGATAGAGCATGTTGAAAATATCAAGAAAAATCACAACACTGTCTACAAATAACAATATGAGAACCTGCTACAATATGAGATATCTTGAGTTTATAGATTACGGGTCAGTTCTACAATCGACCGCTAAATTTCTATAGTCAGCGCTGTGTTGAGGCCAACTCTCATTGGCCTCAACATGCTGACTAGAAGTTTAGCAGTCGATTGTAGAACTGACCCTAAATATCATAAAACCACTACGTAAAAACATCGCCACAAGTCTTCGAACGATGAGCAGAGAAGCTTAATTGGATATTAATATATATTAGGGCCTATCATTTCTACAAGAAAATATATGAAGTTTGAAATAATGCACCCAGAAAATGTTGACAGCTTACAACGAAGGTAAATTAAGGTAAAGCCTATTCTTCGACAAACGGTACCTTCAGCTTTTGGGAGTCGGTTTAGGAGTTCTGACCAATGTTTGAACCCAAGCAAAAACCGCACATTAGAGGCAGCTTACTAGTAAGGTCATGGGATGAGATATTTTTTTCTTTCGTTCACAATGGTTCGTGGTGTCATCAAATCTTAGAGTGTTAACTGAACTCAATTCCCGACGTCACAGAACGATGATATTTTACAGAGTGACGTAGGTCCGGTGACAATCCAAAATTCCACTGTTATTTTCATATATTTCTATATATTTATACATTTTAAAAGCAAATTTTAATATTTTTTTTTATTCTCAACTTCTATATTATAAAATAAATACTATCCTGCAGCTGACCTGGGTTTTCCTGGTTGTATAACATTTTAGATTTGGGTCACAAAACATTTAGTTTAAGAAAATGTATTCGAACATCGAAATAACTCGAAAAAAAAATCATAAAAAACTTTTTAAGAACATTCTTTTCTTAATCAATTCGTACAAAAAAGTAAAAAAAAAAAAGTTTATGCATGACCAAAAAGGAAAGGATGGGGCGCGTCATTTCAAGAATTTATGAAGTGACTGTATATGAGCGTGCGCCCCATGCTTTTCTTTTACATAAACAAAATTATTTTCTTTTTACTTTTTAGTACGAATTGATTAAGAAAAGAATGTCTTTAAAAACTTTTTTTATGTTAACATAATGGCCACACAACATTACTGAGAATAACTACTTCCAGCTTGCTTGATTGGATACTATTAGAAAAACCCTACGAGATTATTTTTTTCTTTAGCGAGATCACCACTTAAATATCTATTACATACTAACATTACCTCAACCGGATAAAGTATTTCATTTAGTGTTTCAGATACATAATATGTTAACAGTAACCCCACAGATTACATGCATTTCCCTTCTTTTAAAAAGTACGACAAATACCCACACGTTTCACATTGCTTAATCAAGTGATGTCCAACTTCATGTTGATTTATTATGTCTACTCAATCAATATATTCTTTGTTAATAGCCACCAACGTACCGTCTAAAGTCTCAGCTGCGCTCGCCATTGTTGCTCTCTTGAAATCGAAACTTTCAACTCCACTTCTTCACTTTGCCTGGAACGAAAAGAAAAGGTAAAATATTGAACAGTAAGTACCAGGACAAAAATTAAATAAGTACTTCCTAAAAGCAAAATCGGCTATAAAAATCGCATGAGAAAACCTTTCAAAAGTTCTTTCTCTGGGAACGTGACGTTAACAAACTCCGTCCCGACCAGCTGCAGCAGATGTTCAGATGACAAGTCCTTTTACTACACCCTGGCGCCTTGAGATTTTGGCTCTGACCTTTCCAGGATTGCCCGTCTCCGGCATATGACAAAATTATGCTACAGAATTGCATGTACATGCCAATTACTCACGCAAAAAACAGGCCACGAAATTATCAGAGCGTAAGCATGCAAACTTACTTTCGGTTATAGATCTGAAAATGCGCTTAAAGGAGTATCCACATGGCTTTATGAGATACTTACAAGACTGCCAGATAAGAATTTAACATAATTAGGCCTACAAAGAACATTTCCTGATGCGAGCATTATTCAGCACGTCTTCGCTTTAACTATTTCCTACTTCTAATGAATTACTACGTTTCATTAGACATACTGTGTACATAATACGTAGAAGATATGCTACTAGTATCGTGATCTTGTATCTATTGTACACTATTACCAATCCGATATACCTTAACTTTAGGCGTATGTGTATGACTTGAATTAGTAACACACACTAACATGGCTTGCACTAAACTTTAGCATAAGTCTGATCAGCATGTATTATTAATTTCCGGGTTAACTTTAGATGTGGTCAGCCAAATTTGTAAAAAAAATTAAAGATGTTCGGAACTTTTGAAAAGGAGAAACGTAACAAGAGTGAATGAATTGTTATTGACGTCCTAAAGGTCACTACAAACTCTCTACTATGCACAAATTCATAGTCATTTAAGTCATGGCACGCTACTTTGGGGTCATCAGTCCTCCATTAAAAGCCTATTGACATACGAAAGAGATGTGTAATTAATGCTTGGTCTCCCTAGTCGTGCACATTGTAGGTTAAGCTTCGTTAAATTAGGTATTATGACAGTTCCAGCTATTTTCATGTATCAATGTTTGCTTTATATCAAGGAAAACAATCATATTTACAATAAATTAGGATACTCTCATACATATCAAACTAGAAATAAGATCTGCTTAGGATTATTTAGATGTAACTATAGTAAGGCACAAAAATACCTTTTACTATATGTCAGTTAAATTTTACAATTTTCTTCCTTTAAGAGAACTAGCATTTTTGGTGTTTAAAAAAAAGTACAGAAATTACTTATTAATAAATGCATATATAGTGTGGATGAATTCTTTGAAATCAAAATTGATAGGTAGAATATTTATGTTATTGATACAACAATCTTTGTTTACATATGGTATAACATACAAAAAAAAAAAAGTTTGTGTAAACACGTTCGTTTTTCATACTGACAATATTCTTTGTTAAAAGCCTTAATTTTCTATAATAACCTTGTGTAGTACAAATTCATATTCTTTTAAACATTCCTGTCAGTTGAATCTTAATGGGAAAAGATGAATGCTTTCCCAATGGAGTCACAACGAAAAGGTTTAAACAACTCGCTATCCAGCGCTCGAAACATGTCGCCATCGCAACTGAAGTTAACAATTATACTAATGTTCTCTGAAGGGTCGCTCGATACTTTTAATAAATAATCAGAGAATAATGTCCAGAAGTTTATGCATTGCTCTTGCTAAAGATGTAATCAGTAATTGGCCTAGATTCAAGTCTTTAAGTTAACATGACACTAAAAGTTAATAAGGAAATAGCACGACATGGAGATGTTGGTGCAGATCTGACTGATGGAATTTTAATATTTGGTCAGATTAAACCATACCACGCTTTTGAACAATACGTTTTATGTGATTGTAAGCCCGTACGATGCTGAAAAGCTCTTTCGGCCTATCAATGAATCCTGAATCGGCGTCACTACAGCTGGTGGGGGCCCCACTGATGTAGTACAATAATTGGATTGGGGCATACTAGTTGTATTCAGGATTTTCATTGCAGGGAGCTTAGCTATGTACTTTGGGTCCAACGGTAGGACAGCCAGCAAAGTATAGTGTCTCCGGGACATTAGGGTTTGGTTCCGCCGCTAAGGAAGTTAAGTATGGGACTTTACGTCGAGAATCTTCATTAATGCGACAGCTGATCAACTGCGAGTTCGAGCGTCGGTTCATGAAGACATACTTTGCACGAAAGTTTACAGACTTAATTTAGTCATAGATTTAAAGACTTAGTAGTCGTCGTGAAAATCTGGCGAAGTACTGAGGACAGGTACATAGGAAATAGTGACAAGGAGGATATATACCAAAGAAAAACCATATGTGTGCTGCAGTTATTTGGGTATCACACGCCACAGAGTTTGTTACCTACTAAAAGTCATTGGCAAGGCAGACAACTCACTCGAGAATTTTTGTGTAAATCTAGTGATATTTAGTCATTGAACGAGTTCTTATTCATACATCTGCGTTATATCTACAGTTCGGAAGTCAAATATGTACCATGTACCATGTGTCGGCAGATAAGTTAGAAGAATTGTTTACCACAGCATCTTTCGATAAAGATCTTTTTCCGGTTCGAAGCAATAAGACTAACAAGTGGAAAGGGTTTTAATACACAAGTTTGAAAATTACTTAATAAGAAGATACTGAAGGTGTGGAATTATTGTATCGATTATTACATATCCAAACTTCACATGAGAATTCATACAAGTGAGAGTGAAAACACATTAAAGTATTCACGCACGTGTTAAGTATCGATGTTCGGAGATATTGGATCACATGAGAATTCATACAAGTGAGAATAAAGTAATCACACATACGATAAATAGCGTCATCTAGAGGTGCTGAATTTCATGATAATTCAGATACTGTTGTTCAGTAATTGGAATAATCCGATAGTATATATAACAAAGGATAAAACCAATGAACAGTATTTTCTTCAAAACCTAGAATAATCTTTTATCAGTAACAATACCATTTTGTTAGATAAAGTGTAAACGTTCGAATTTTGAATAAAGAAACTCCATGCAAGATCTTTTATGCGAATCAAATTTAGATGTTGTGTTTGAATTGACTGACATATGAAGACACACTTATCTTCAATCGACACTATATTTTCAGTGTCAAGATAAAATATTTTCGTTGAGTGCCAGGCTTGAACGATTCTCTCAGATCAGTTTCCAAATTGTCCGTCCCTTCCGGCAAGTCGCGACTCTACCACCTTAACACTACGTTCTAGGTACAGAAAAACCTTACAATGGTGGACTATTTTACAATATGTATAACCCTAACTTTTATTTCTGTTAATGTATATCTGACGATTGTAATAAATCTGATGTTCTCATTTGTTTCTGCAATAAAATCTAGTATTATTATTAAAAGTGCTGGTGACCTACAGTTTTTGGTAAAGTGGTTCAATGGAACCCGGCGGGATCTGAACCCGTGCCCACGCGCACAGAAAAACGTAACAAGAGATTTTGTCATTTTAAGTGGAATGGATGAGACTATATTATTAAAAATGAAGGGCATTTGAATCATAGCGTATTAACTAGTATCCCTCCACCGTATGGGGGAGGTCTTACTATGTTGTCAACAGAAACATCACGTAGTTGGCATTAATACGTGCGCGTGAATTTCTTTAGCAAATAATTGGCATTGTGACGTAAAGTTGACTGACCAAGTTTATTCTTAATTTCAAACTATGGCCAAATTCTAGTCGATTAATAACCTGACTTAGAACAAATAGGTTTGGCAATACTATACAAGCCACTCTCAAATGGGGGTATCAAAACATCTTTTGGGCCTAGGCCTAAGTTGTATACAAGGGGTAAACTTAGTTTCGAACCTCTTAAATTATAATTATGAAACAACCATGCACCGAGAAATTAACACCTTGTACTTAGACCGTGTACAAGGGTACTTTACCAAGTTACACATGAAAATAAACATTCATTAAAAATAAGTGTCCCTTCTATTTTTGACGTACACACACTTGCCCTAACCAGAAATCTGTAACGCATAGTCAAGGATTACAGATTGTATATAAATTTTCCTTGGTACAGTATTTAATTTGCAGCCATAGGCGATTGACGTATCCCCCCTCTGCCAAAATATTCCCCCTGGCTGTTTCCGAAACAGGTATAGCCGCAGCTTGGAATATAACGAGCGTGAAGTATAGCATTCTACTTGTCTGAAAAGCTTTCCCTCCTCCGGAAGAACTGAAACCGAACACTATACAAAATGGGCCAGCTATAGTAACCGTTCCACTTTCCATTACTATAAGCAACTCTATTTGGCGCCATCTTTCCCAAGTTGCAGAAGTTAATGAGGTAACGGCTGCAGGACAATTAATCCTCAGCTTATATGCAAACGGCAACACACACATAAAAGGCGGGAAAACTTATATTTAAGCGAGTGTTTAAAACATTGAAAATACAACATAACCATACATAAGTAAAAGTGAACCTATGCGTCTTTAACCACCAGCATAACTACATAAACACTTTCTATGAACTAAAATAAATTTAAAGCAAATTATGGTGGGCAAAGGCTATTACAAAAACATGCATAAAAAAATAAGGTTTATGTAAAACATACTACCACTGGAAATAACACAGAAACCTATTCATTCATATTCTTTAAATGTAAAATCAACTATCATACAAAATTGCGCTAAAAAGTACTACATTTCACACTTACCTTCAATACATACAGTGTTCGTTAATATTTCAATGCATTTTAACTTTGTATGCAATTAATATATGACAGAATATATATCTCTGTTCAAAGAAAGTCAGCAATTAAATTCATAAACTAATTACTGGAAGTTGGGCCACACGCCTTACAACGCCCCTGTAATGTCGTCAACCTCCGCGTCTCTGGTATTGCGTTCTGGACTAATTTTTAGGCGCAGTCGCAGAACCCAGTTTTGTGAAACGTTACGCTGGTCTTCAAGTGGAGGAGAAAAACAATTGACGATCGTTCAAAAACTTTGTTAAATTACACAGAATTAATCTTTTGCAATTATGTGGAAAACTAATTACATGTTAAAAGCTCTAAGAAAAATTATACAAGATAATTCTTTATTACATAAGTAAATATGAATGCCTTATTTCGAAGAATTTCTTGGCGGTTGCTATGACAACACATGAGAAGCGATCTTCGGTATTATGGGATGAAATTCCTCTTCTGTTTATGAAAGTGAGCGGTAGTTCCAGCTGAGAATCGTGTGAAAACGGTGGAAGGTGCTTTAGTAAATTCATCAATATGGAAGAAAAATAACTAGGCGGTGGTTATTAATTACATCGTTAGTATTATTGAATGGATTGATAAGTTGATCATGAAGACATATTTGAAGTGGGAACGTAAACGTTTTAGAGGCATTCATTTCTCAGTGTTAAACATTCGCCTTTCTAGCGCAAGTAAAATTAAATGTCAAAGGCACATGTGATGTACAGCAGTCATGAGTGAGGGTGTGAAACCAATTGTTATCAAGAAGACACAGGAGTCACTTGGGAAATTTGTTAAAAAGCCTCCCTTAACAGAAAAACTTTTACGGAAACCTCCATTCAGATTTTTACATGACATTGTTAGAACGGTATGCATTTATGTTGTTCATTTATAAAGTGTATGTTAGAATAATTACTCAGTAGGCCTACGTGGTGTTAAGCCTAAGTGTGCCGTTTAAACTTTCTTAAATATAGATTCACCTGGAGAATTGGGGGCTGCACCATCATAAGCACCTTATTACCGTTCTTTTAGCCTTTTCATGAAATTTCGTTTTTAAAAATCCCTTTTTTAGAATCAAATTCTTTATGTTACTTTAGTTGATGGATTGGTTTTACTTTATCTTCACCAAAGGAAGTAAAATTTACAGGAGAAAGGCTATGTTACCAAAGTGTGTAGAGTATTGAAACGCAAATTAAAGTAACCTTTAGAGTCATGATCCAGTGTTATCAGGGTGAAGTACGTAGATATACGTGGGACTATATATGCAATCGCCGAAGCTGGGGATGTGTGCCATTTTCTTTCACGCGCTAATTCACCGGCTCCGAGAGTGAAAAATGTAAAGATACATGATCGCACCTAACCTCCACGTTCCAATGGTCACTAATTTAACACGAAATTCGGCGAAAGGAATTACAATAGAATAGGAATATTCGGTATGCCATTAGTATTTCTCCGCGTGTCGCCATATCCGAATGGACTGGAGAGCGTATTTTCCGAATTACCGTAATTATTTTCGTGGGGTTATCATACTATTTTCTGGATAGTTACATGTCGGTTTGTGCGTATGGAAGTAACAGTAGCAATGAATTTGTAAGAACGACTGGTGTTGACCGTATAATATTGGTCAATAGGGTGATGTCCTTTGGTATAGATAAAGTAAAACTTAACCTAGTTGATTTTAGGTTAAATTGTATCAAGTATGAAAAAGTAGAGTACAAGAACCATAAAGTACACCAGCCGTAGGCAGTTTTGAGTAAGGGGTTACATTTCGTAGACGGGAGCCAGAAAAGCAAAAATTACCATAAAATAACTTGCAAATATTCTAAAACGATGAAAGGCTTTTTAAAACAACTTTACCTGTAAGTTTATTTTTTGTTAAAAAAGTGAAATAGGCACGAGAAAATGCAACCTCAGAACACCAACCTTTTGAGATGTCATTTTTTTTTTTTTTTTTTTGATATAAACAAGCTGTGGGTCTTTTGATAGGCTATAGTGGTGTGTGTTTTTTTGGTGGAGGTCTGTTGGATGTGTATACATCACTTGGCTGATGAATAATCATGAGGATAAAATTTACTTTATCTATTCCACCCTTGTGCCAACTAGTGACCAATGTTATACACGCTACAGAACTCCATGTCTTACACGTCCATACACACAAATCAACACGAACCGACAGATAACCTGTTACGGAAACCACACTAAAATAATTAATTCGTAAAATACGCACTCCAGTGGATTCAGACCCGAATATGGTGGCACGCGGAGGAGTGAATACTAATGGCGTCACATTCAGATGGCATATTTTTAGCTTTTGCCATCTTTTACTGTTTATGGGTGGCCTTTTGAAATTTTACTCAGTTGACATAATCAGTTACTCCCAATCCTCACCCATGGCGGAAGCTCATACATAGTTTCACGTACATCTACATCTTGCACTCTTATTACACTGCTTCATGATTGCAAACTTATTCGAATTTGCGTTTCAACACTCCTACACATCTTAACATTATTTTCCTACTGTGAATTGTACTTACTTTGGAGTAGATAAAGTATGTCTTACCCTAATCATGATCCCAATGTTACTGAGCCCTGAATTTGGCTTCGAGACACATTGCTTAGAAGTATGGCACATTTTCTGGTGCACCCACCTTCTATTACGCTGTAGCTATTTCTCGGAGGAACATCATATTTTGCATAAAGCCTTCCGGACATGGATGACCCGTTACACCAAATTGCAGCTAAATCTCAGACTTTGACGTGGGAGGTCTGGTCGAACTGACAAAGAATGTTCAGTTCAGGTGACCTCAGATTGGCAGAGAGGTTAGCGTACTCGCTTTCTGTGTGCGTGGTCAGCGGGTTCAATTCCCGCTGGGGTCTTAGAAGCTCACTAGCTCGTTTGGTACTTTAACGACTAACTCACTTTGGTACTGAAGTCACTCACTTCAACTCAGGTAGTTTTCCAGTACCGTACTCATTAGTTAAACGGGAATGCCAAGTAATAAATAAGTAACATAAAACGAATATTTTGCTGTTCGTAATTTTTCTCTGCAGTTACATAAACAATACGAATCGTTATGATATAGTGTAACATACTAACTACTTATCCGTCGCAGTGAGGGTACCACAGAAGTCTAAACATTTTTCGTTAAATCAGCCGGAAATTAAACCATGTACATAGCTGTGTAAGACATGTTTATCAAAAAAGTAGCGGGTAAGTCTTAGTAGTAATCAAGATTACATGAGTAATGCATGCCTTTAGATAAAAGCAATATTGTTTTACGAAAACAGTTAGCTGTTCGTTGTGTTGTTACAATAGGTGATAAATGTGGAGAAGAATGATTCCAACTACCCTGTACTCGGAAGAAATTTCCCACCCTCCTCAGAAATATAGGCAAAAATTTGTATATGCAAGTAACTAAATTTACTTTACGGATTGAAGTTTCTGTATTTCAAATTTAGGAACAAATCTAGTTTAAGGCAAATGTAGCCAAGCCAAGTTAATCTAATCGGACCTGTGTGACCTTACCAAATCAAAAGCAAAACACGTTACTGTTCTTGAATTGAACCTCCTGGCTGAATATATAGAAACCTAATGTAATATAAAATGTTTCTTGTCGGAGGAATCGGTATGAATTGCAGACGAATACTTGTTAAAATGGGTATGATGATCTCTTCCTTTTCATTAGATTCCAGACCTTGCAATAGATGTAGGTGAAAATAGATGATGAGAATGTTATCTCCGGACGTAGCTCTCGTGTATGCTGTAGTGAAGAGATCAAATTAAATAAATTCAAATGTTAAACATGTATAGTTGGGTACACACGAACAGTATTTGGGTCAAAGGACTTACCATCTATTCCATTCGTTCGGAAGGATTTGCAAAAAAAATTCCCTTCGTCAAACTTTCCGAACGAAGTGGAATGCCGTTTCATTTCACAAAGAAATTAGGCTGAAACTTGCTCATTAGTGCAGCCAGCGCGTTGCTACTAGGGGAATACAGAGTTTCGCAATTGGACTTTACGTTGGATGTATATCTTTAAATGAGATGATTTATGTTTTTGTGGTCTTTGTTAAACTGAGATGATGATGATGTGATTAGAGCCTGTAAATAATTTAATATACGGTAGTTGTTATAGACGCCATCTAAGAGATAGCCCTTTTACAAACAAGAAAATATGCCTGTAAAGTCAATGAATTGTGACACTCAGTGGTAATAATGCACATGTGCAGCTTATATACAATATCTTGAAGACCATATTTCAATTGATTTCATTCAGTTATTAAAATTCCATAACAATTGGGATTATATCTAATTACGGGTCAGTGCTATCTTGAGTCCCTAGTAGCACCTGTTCTTGTTTGTATAATGCATACACGATCTAGTTTGCAACCAAAGAAACGTTTTATATAATCCAGGTCACTGATTTGAATATAGATGTAACTTCCACTCCGGATTGCGCACATTCACTTTCGATCTAAATTAGTTCCACAAATGCTCAGTAGGCTTAGGCTTACACTGGGTGGTCCAAAAAAGAGGGACCGTTACTCAGGCATTTCTGAGAAACCCGATTTGTGTGGAGAAGGGAATTATCCTGTTTCAAAGCAGCTCGCTGTGAAAGAAAACAGATTAGGAAACAGCATCTTGTGCTTGTACCACCGTCCCATTAGTTTCCCCGAGTTCACTACCAGCCCAAACTAAACTATCCCCACCATACTGCTGCCATTGATCATGTATGAAGTCTGGATTTGGTCCTCCAAGATTGTCATCGTGTATAGTCTTTTACAATACGGTGGGCATCTGTAAGCAGACAAAAGCTGGATTTTTCGATCAGCAGAATGAGTAGCCATTCTGTGTCATCTTCGCCTCCTGGCCAAATGATGCGGCTGATGTTGAGTGTTCATTGCAGGATGATACAAGATCCTAGAGAGATGCTCTTCAAAACTTTGGATGGTTGAACAGAGCAGCCCTTGTAGTGCTCGACGCCTATCCATTAAATTGATCATCTCTCTTGCCTGAGTCGATTCAGAATTTTTCTGGAGTATGTGTTCTCTCACGTGCTTAGTGCTTTCTACACTTCCTCGCAGATAATACCAAATGACTGAGAATTCGACGGAACTACTACTCTGCTTCTTGATGTCCAATGATACGACTCCCTTTAAACTCCTGTTAATGTTCGTAGTAGCATCGTCTAGGCGTGTTTAGTACGGTCGTTCACCTTGTGATTACTGCGAATATAATGCACACAGTCTTAAAGACTTTCTGTTGGTTGTGAGACAAGCGATTCTAACGTATTTTGGTGGCATTCTTTGGCATATATTTAGAGACAATTTTCTTCCTGATGCAGAGTTGTATATTGAATTTCATAGCTTTATGTGAATGTGTAACTTCTCTTTCTCCGACGAAAGGACGTGAGACCGAATAACTGAACTTGAAAAAAAAAAAAAATGATTCCTGTTCTTCACATTTGCTTTACACGATTCCGGGGATTTCGAATATCTCAGAATATCTGGTGTTGACGTGCTGTTCATACAGTCAGTAACAGTAAACATGTTTTTCATTCCCTCACGGAAGGTACGTAAGGAAAAAAAGAAATAGCTTTAAAAAATAACTAGGTGTTACAACCAGAAATAGCTTTAAAAAATAACTAGGTGTTACAACCAATCTCATATAAGGAGCGTTTAAATGAAAGGCTCAATATAAGCTTTCACCAAACTGTAACTTTTCATGTACATCACTTATATATATAAAACGACGGAGCCTACCACCTAATTCTGATATTGGAATGTTCGAAAATGAGCTACAGTCGTCTTAACTGTCATTAGCCTGGTGAGTGTGTCCAAGGGAATGCCTTCCGATTCCTTCGTTGTTGTATGTGGGACTATCAGTTCCTACGTTAGAATCTACGTATGGGCTCTTGGCTACACCCCTGGGCTCAAAGAACGCAGTACAGGGTTACCACGCATATGGAAAGCATGGGAAAATCAAGGATTTCAGCTCTCATTTATAAGATCTACCTGAATACATTTAAAAAGTCGTAAAAGAAAGGTGTAAGCTATTCCCTTGCGATACGCACGCGCCGTGAACGGCGCATGTGGAATGTGGAGGTAGCGCTCCACATTTTCTTGACCTACGGTACTAAGTGAGGTGGGGTGGTCAGTCCCAGGCTCGATCGCCTTTACCTTCCAAAGGTGCCCAGGAGTACCAAGGACACTCCGGTACTCAATTTGATAGGCTGAGTGCACCTCAGAGCGTCAGGCATGGAAACACTGCGAGAAAAGTCTCCAGTGTCCTGGCCGGGATTTGAACCCGGGTCGCCCGATTCGTAGTCAGACGCGCTACCGTCTTAGTCACGGCGACTCATATTAGGAAATTATTGTGATGGTCCAATATAGAAAATAAAATATGGCATCGAGAGGCGTTACGCTGAGCTCGTAACCTTCCACTGGACTAAACGCTGTCTTGACAGGCACAAGCTGTCTTGGACGGTATCACCTTGCAGTTTAGTTTATTCAGGTACAGTATATGACTGCATACATTGAGTATATACACTTGTGTCACAGAAATAATTAAATACTAGAATTTGATTGCTTTAGTTTGTCGATTTAATACTTCATTGTAATCATTTGCGTTTCTCCCTCGGTAGAAGTTTCAGTACTTGAAACGTTAGGATAGGCTAAGCTATCATAGTGCACAAAAGATGGCAGCGTAAGTACATTGCTTTAATTTCGTGGACTTTCTAATAGCGATTGTACTATTATATAAATATGTCGTTTCTTCTGTGCAAGAGAAAATTACATCACTTTCTTTTCTGGTTTGCTTACAGGTGATTCAAGATACGGGCTACCTTGAGGGTCTATATACACCTGAAGAAATGGTTTCGGACAATGTTAAAGATAAAGATAGCAAGATAGCTTTTCTTCAAAAGTTAATAGATGTAGTTAGTGAGTATTCTAACTTAAGATGTATGAAAATACAATTTAACTTTTTATGATTCTTTAGTTCAGTATTTACTTTTGTCACCCACGTTTATGAAGATTGTTACGCGTTTGTAATTTTTTTATCTTCCAACTTTTCAAGTTTCATTTTTCCCGTCATAAGAGAAAAAAGAGACAGAGGAATAGATGGGGCGAAAAACAGAGGACATAATAAGTTATATGTAATAGTTGCTATTGGAGTTTGTGTCACTTATTGTCAAGATCCATAACTGCTGTGATCCGTAAATGAAGATGGTGGCATTTAGTCATGAGTGTAAAGTGACTTGATGACTCAGTCACTGGCTAGGTGTCTGTTGGTCATAAAGGTCAAGGAAAAGTCAATTTTCCTTCTGGTTAAGAATTATTTTCTGTCCAACAACATATGAAGGGTGTCGGGAGAAAACAAGGACTGTCACAAAACAAGTTTATTGAGAAAATCAAGTTTTAATTTCTTCATCTCTTAATGTTTAAACGGCTCAACAAATATGTAAGATGGTCTCCTGTGGTCATTTATGAATATTTTCCCTTCGTTCTTTCATCACAGTCTTGTAGCTCCAATTTCCCCTAATAGAGTGAGCTACTCAGCACAAATTCGCTAGAAATGGACATTCCAGGTTTTCTCCCGATATCCTTCAAATGTTAAGACTTCTTTCAATCTAGAAAGTCAAGGATAATCGCAAAACCTATTTAACAATAAGGAAACATTCAAGGAAAGAATAGATATTTGAATTTTAATAGAAGGAAAATAGATTATTATGTACTGAATGAATGACTTGAGCCCTAATGAAGGTATTCAGAGAGGTCTTCACCAACGTGGTGCCGTAGCCAGAAATTTCTGAGAAAATCATGAATTTAATTCGTGAGGTGGAAGTTACTGTTGTACTGTCCATTCCTACTTGTGGAAATAATGCAGTAAATGAATAATACCTTAAAAATTTATCTGTAACTAGTTAATTTTATCTAACAGTATGGAATCATTCAAGTACCTACTTCAGTTTGCGTTTCTGTATGTAGGTCAAGAGGTAAATCCATCCGGGTATCATGTTGAAATTATTTACCTCATGTTCATGTCCCCTTGCTCTGACTGAGCGTGCATACCAATTTCTTATGTTATTACGCCCGAAGGTCACTTGTTTTTCGTCTCGCCGCATGCTACAGAATAATATCCAGTAGAATCGACTACATGTTCCATACTTAAAAAGTGCTTACCAGGTCAGGAGATTCCCAAAGTAGAGTGAACTGTTTCGATTCGCGGGCATTCCGGTTGCGAATCAGCATTAAACAGAGAAATTATTTCAGGAATTGCTACTACCAATATCATGGCTACCAAGAACCATGTGTTAAAAACAACTAAGTACATGGGTATGGTTAATGGTTTGGAATATGGATATCCTTAATAATGGCGACAAATATTAATTGTAACCATAAACTCCATGAGGATTTTGTCATCTGATATTATGCCAGAAATTCCCGCCCCTTAGTAAAGCAGGGTGTCTACTGACCTGGAATTAGCCTGGAATTGGAGCAGAAACCTGGATTATTATTATTGAAGTTATTATTTTTAACGTAAATTTTCAGTTTATTAATTTTCATTCTTAAAATAAACTTAATTGAATTTGTAAGTTTAAGGTTACAGAAGAAGACACTTAAAGCGAAATTTAACTTATTTATAATTAATTAAATAATAATAATCCAGGTTGTAAGAAGCTCTCAGACTTCTTGTGAGTACGGTGTGATGACCTCGAGCTGATGTCAGCTATATTTCTTCTTTCTGACTGATCCTTTATTTTTCTCATTTCGTCTTTCTCTTATCCTGTACGGTAACCATGTATGTCTTCTTTTATTTTCTAATTGGGTTAATATGCTCATGTACTTTGGGTCTTACGTTAAACTAAGTTTTGAAGTTATCTTAACATATACAGATGCTTATCAGAATAATGGAAACACCTGTAGTTGGCAACACGTCAGATGTGTGGGTTGGCAGTGGTGTCGTGGCGACCGCAGCACCGGACTGCTGGTGGTGGTGTGTTAGGTCGGTCTCCATACTACGTCAGGCGTCGTGGAACAGGAGTGTGCAGTGGCTGCAGCAGACGGAGGTAGTGTAAAATGGGAGACCTCTCAGAGTTTCAAAGAGGGCAAATTGTTGGTGCGCGGTTATGTGGAGTGAGTGTGACGGCAGTGGCTAGTGTGTTAGGTGTGTCGCCAGGGACAGTGTCGAAGGTGATGACGACCTACACAACACACGGGAAAACCACATCGGGGAAGCGGAACAGTGGGCGGAAGAAAAGCATCAGTGACAGGGCACGCCGGGTATTAAAGCGCATTGTCACGCGGAACCGTCGTGCCACTGCGGCGCAAGTGACGGAGGAACTCAATCAGCACCTCCCCCAACCTGTTTCGACAATCACAGTCCGCCGCGAATTACATGACATGAACTTACGGGGTCGTGTTGCACGGGCCAAACCTCTCATCAGGGACCAGAACGCTTTAGCACGCCGCAAATGGTGCCGCGACCATGCAACTTGGACCGTTGACGACTGGAAACGTGTGGTATGGTCGGATGAGTCACCATTCACCCTATTCCAAACCACGGGCCGTGTTTATGTGTGGAGAACGCCCAAAGAAGCGTATGATCTGCAGTGTCTCCGCCCAACTGTGAAACATGGCTGCGGCACGGTGATGCTGTGGGCCGCAATATCATGGTTTTCATTGGGTCCTGCGGTCACACTTCGCGGACGCATCACTGCCAACGATTATGTCGCAATTTTAGGAGACCACTTGCATCCTATGGTCCGGATGTTGTTCCCGGACAATGACGCCATATTCCAGGATAATAATGCACCCATTCACACAGCTGGAGTTGTTGCAGCGTGGTTTGAGGAACATCGGGATGAAGTTCAACACCTCCCCTGGCCCGCCCAATCACCAGATCTCAACATAATTGAACATCTGTGGTCCATCTTGGAAACACGACTCCGGCGACGATTTCCACCTCCATCCTCTCTCACAGAACTGGCCGATGCCCTGCACGAGGAATGGTGTAATATTCCACTTGCTACCATTCACGACCTCTATGCCTCCATCCCACGTCGCATCAAGGCTGTTCTGAAGGCGAAAGGTGGCCCGACACCATATTAATCTGGAAAGTTGCACTTTCGTTCAGGTGTTTCCATTATTCTGATAAGCATCTGTATATGTGTTAAGCTCAGAACTAGTTAAAGGTAAAATTAAAGTACTAATGAGTATGGTCGAATAGAAATGAATAACAAACTCCATCTAAGCTCTGACAAACTTGAAACTAATATATTCTGCTTACTATAATAGTAGATGTTACGTTAGATTAGGTTAGTACTAAAGCACAGCATGCAACACAATAACATACAATAGGTTACTTTGTTTTAGGTTAAAAGCAATCAGTTCAGATTAGTAGTAGTTTCCAGAGCACAGTTCTAGCTGTAAAATGCTACCAATATTTACACATTTATTCATGCACTAAATATACCAGCATGCAGGAATGATTGTAGCAACACCTTCTTAGTTCAGTAGCAAAAACACCATTCATTAGTAATTAGTAAGTAGGCTTTATCCAAATTCATTGAAGTAAAATCATAATAATATTTTAGTCCCATATTAACATTGTTGATTTGTGCATCCAACTTTGCTTACGAAAATACATCGTTATATTTGAGATAAATAGTATTACCTTATAAGAATCCATTACTACTAGAGTTGATAAACATATCCTGAACGTTTGTCTAATAAATAGTAACGTTAGAATGTATTGTTCTCGCAATACATCTCCCAGTAGTTAACACTAAACATAGTCATCATAGAGCAAGTATAAATTCTAATCAGTCAGCTGATTAAGCTTTCATAATTCTGAAACAAAGTTTTTAGATTAAAATGGTAGATTCATCTTTCAAACCAAGGACGTCATCACAATCATAGATATTATAATAATGAGGAGTTTTCTTAGAAAACTTCAATTCCCACTCCCTCTGGCTAGAATTCATCCATATTTGATCCAATATTCCAACATTCACTCAGTGTCTATTGGAAGCTAAAAGGATTGATACGTGTACACATATTAATACATATATGAAATAGCAAAGGAGTGAAATGTCTTGTGCATGAATTACTTACGTATTTTAGATATTGCAGGAGATACTATCATTGGAATAGCCTTAGAAATGTATATGGATTGAAACTAATCTTACATGTCCCTGATTAATTGATTGATCTGGAATTGGGAGACTAATGAATTGTAAACTGAATAAAAGTGTCTTATGGCACTGCATGTTAATTTTGGATTTTAAGACTATTCAGAAAGTTGTTCAGAAAGTAGTTCAGAAAGTATTAGTTGCAACATCCGAACTATAAGTAAATCTTAAATATTATTTACAATGTATGTTAGCCATAGTTGGTGTTAGTTATTTAATTTAGTCAGAAAGTTATGGTCACTTCAGAAATGAACCATCTTTAGTGCCAACAATATGTTGTCGGTGGTTTTTTTTTTTTTTTTTTTTACCACCTTCCACCCCTGTTTTTTTGCCTTCTTAGCAACAAACTAAGTTGCGCACTTTCAGGGTCGCACGTCACGGGCAGCTGTTCGCCCTCAGTTTGGGACAGGTTGTCCCTAAAATTACCGGTGTTCCGGCATTTTGAGAATCTCTTATGTTCCTTTCGTACTTTGACTTGAGGTAGTGCGGGACTAACTTTGGCCAGGCGTTCAGAATGTAATCCTGGCCTTTGTTCCTTCATGTTGGAACATGACTGGGAGGGAATTTGCAGATAGGAATTTAATGGCTTTATTTATAAAAAAACATACAACATTTAACACATATAACGTCACAGACATAACAGGACAACACCAGACAGTTGACTCGTTGTGAAGCAGGAACAACTGAAGAGAAATAAAATATAATTAGTTTAGTTTGTCCTCCAGTTGTTTCACGGTGCCCGCTTTGAGTTGGAGTTTTAAACTTGTTCCTGCTTAGGCCCTTCCACACTTAAACACAATATGGTGTTCATCACCGCATGCGGCGTCGTCCGGAATTCCTTGACGACTGCATCTTAATGTTCCTCACAGTCCACTAGTTGTATCCATTATTAAATGTCCACTATTATATACCATCACCACACAAAAGAAATAGACAGAAGTAGTTCGGCGTCCATTGCTGCAGGTATTCCTACAGCAGGCACTTGATTAGAAAGTGCTGGTGTTCCAACACTATCACAAGCACACTCACACTTTCATTTATTCTTTATTTTTTGTTTATGCACGGTTTTCGGATTCGTATTCGATTTCAGCTCGGTATTCGGGGTCACTGTTTTTATTATTATTATTCTTGGCTACCTTTTAATCTTCTTTTGGCATCACTTCACCTCCACGGCATAATTTTGAATTTGGAGCTATTTAAAATATGTTTGTTTCAAATTGGCTATAATTTAGTTATATTTTTTTATATTCTATGTTGTCAGACATTTGAATTCAAAATAAAGCCATTTTAAACGCACAGAGGACCCAATTACAACTATTATGATTCGCCTTTTAAATTCTTTAATGTCGCCCTCTTTTAAGTAAATGCTTCAATATGACTTTGATAGTTTCGAAACTTCTCTCGCTCCGTCTTCAGGCCGTCGTTGAGATGTAATTTTAGTGTGTGTAGTTTTTTGTGAGTTTAGATTGTATGTTAAATAGTGTAAATACTACGACCAGCTAATTTACTGAAGTACGTTTCCTTAAGTTTCCACGTGTTTATTCGAGATTAACCCATTTCGAATTTTAACACATCTGTTTTTTCCTATACATAGCTACAATATTTTGATAATTTTTAGCTTTGATAATTCGTATACTCGAACAGAAATTTGTTGTAAATATGACCTAAATACATTTTACTTACACTTGTCAGATATTCGACTCCAGTTCTTCCAATATGATCTCAGCCACTTGCTGCCTTATATGTATATAAGGAAGACTTTGGTGTCAAGCAACAGTGACAGCGGAGTAATTTAAAAATAGTGGGTTTTACAGTTGGACTCAGTCGTTTCTGTTAATAATTAATACACACTTTCCACATACTTACATATACATATTTATTAAATTTCACATACAATACAATCTCTCTCTCTCTCTAAAAAAAAAAACTACTACAGACATACTTAAATTACATCTCTTTGACGCCCTAAATACCCTTACGAGAGCCGTTCCGAAGGGCCAAGCCAGCTACTTAAGAGGACGACATTAAAAACTTTACTTTAGGGTGAATCATAATAGTTGAGGTTAAATTCAATTGCATTTGAATTTATTGTATTTAGGTAACTTTATCTTAGTCGGGTAATTGATAAAATAAACATACTTTGTTTGTTTGCAGGAAGAAAAGTATTATAAATTAATAATACATGATATAAATGCATTTGTGTAAATCAAGTAAATAGCCATTCCCCATCGGGAAGAATATGCAATAAAATGTGACCATGTGAATTAAAATATGCTTTGAAGTTTGGTTTCACATGCACATGAATTAAACGCTTATTCAATGAACTTATTTTATTTTATTTTTTGAGTATTGGTTAGTTTCACTAAAGAGTTTCAACTAAACATGCAGAAAGGTAAATTATATTTCCTTAATTTTGGATCTGAACTGATTTTTCGTTGAAATTTTATTTAAAAAGATACGAATCATACATTTAGGTTGTACTATTTGTTTGTTTGTTACTGCACAATTTTCTCAACTGCCTTCTGGAAGAAAATATTCTACATTTTCTTGTTTGAAATCTCTCGAAAACGTACATTTTAGTTAGTACATATTTTTTTTCATGTTCTATAAAGACTTAAAGAAATAGTATGTGCTTGGTGTATGTGTCTTGTAATTGATAAACATTTTTTGTTTGCAAGAAGAAAAATATTATAAATTAATGACCTGGAAAAAATAGAAAAACAGACCTGGAATTTGAAAATTGACTTTCAGTAGACACCCTGTAAAAGAAATATAGCTGTATTTTCTGCCTAAAATACATACCTCTTCTTCTGAGTTTTTTTTAAGCAAGATTCTTAAAGACCATTTTATGCAGTAAGTCCGCTACGGACAGGCCATGTAGTTGGATGGGAGAAAAAAGGAAGATTATATTCCATTGTGATTGGTAAGCCGGAGAGAAAGAGGTTGTTGGAATTAGGATCTTCAAGATGTTCATGATGAAAACTGACTTGATGTTACCCAGGATCCAGTGGCTAACGATTTTTACTACGGCGATGAACTTGAGTTCCGTAAGACATTGTTAGGTTAAGTCCGTTGTGTGAATGGCATCTTGGTAATACAACAAAATAAAGAATCTACAGCATTTTGAACACTATATTCAAGTAAGCGTAGAAGAGAAGAAGGACAATTAATTTTCTGGACCTTACTACGCCTACTGGAAATAAATGAATTATTAATAAAATAAGAAAATTGTAGTATAGACAGGTTGAATAAATCGGCGTTTACAAAGAAATTTGTAAATGTGGAAAAGAATGAGCCAATATAACACGCAGTAGGGTTTATGAAAGTAATTTAAAATAAGAACAAACAGGGTTATGCAAAAATATAATATAAAGTAATTATAAAATATCAGTTTATTAAACAAGCTCCAACAAGCATAAAAAAGAATAATCAGGGAATCATTTACGTTATTACAATTTAAAAAGCGGTTAAATTTTAATGCTAGTTCTATGGATCCACTCTGGCAGACGTTTGAGAGCTTTCTTCGAAAACAGTACACGTTCTGTTTGCCATATGATATGTAAGTACTCTCAGGCGCCTTCAGCCTAGCGCGTTATTTGTATTTACCTTCGGCCGTCACCAGGTGAAGTCACATGCCCGCTTTCACCATGTGGATCGCCTCGTGATCGGTCTGCTCTGATCTTACACCTGCTTCTGTGTAAGTTTTTTCTTTCGAACCACCCGATGAAGTTCCGTGGACTGGACAAAATATCACGTTTTTTTAAACACTATTGATGTGTCCTAGATAAGTTTCATTGTTTCTATTTTAAAAAGTAAAGTATATTTTAGCGATACAAATTTTATAATAATTTTCTCTTTCTTTCAGAGTTATCGACAGGAGTCCAACTTACTGTCCGTCCAACCAAAATAGTAGCAGGTCATGATCCTGATAAGACTAATGAGTTATTGCAGGCTATTGGAAAAGCGTTAGAAAAGAAGGTAAATCTGATATTTATTAACTGGATAACAAGCTTCTCTCTTACATTGTATGGTTGAATAATGTACTGGATAAAGTAAATGAAGAGTTCAACAAAGTACTCAAATACATGGAAAATAAGTTTATACAATGTAGAGCTCAGGGAAAGAAGGTAGCGATCAAGTTCTTAGCCTAGGTACCTTACCGGCAAGAGGACTTGGACCTTCGCGCCTCTCCAGTGCCGATCTCATAGAGCGTAACTACTAGACAGCAGGGGCTGAGTAGAAAGTTCGGTTTTTAAGTGCGATTTTTAGTTCATTTTTGTGACAAAAAACCGCACAGCAAATGCCCGTTTATATAATATCCATATCAGTGACTGGTAGGGCGAACACGGATGGCAGATAATCTGCGAAGGAAACACCATTTCCGAATTCAAATATAACTTTCATTTGATACATGTGCTCCGTATGGTAATTAATTATCGTAAACAGCCACTTCATTGCAAGTTAGTTCTGTCTAGAAGCAGATCCTTTCCCTGATGAGACAGCAGAGAATCGTGTCGCTTTCTGAGTCACAGTCAATTCATGTGGGACCCATTGTTTCCACACCGCAATTGATTGCTTCACATGTTTGGTCATTATCGGCCTCAAAAGCGGTCTTGAGTGTCTTATTGTCTATGGCGTGTGACGTCATATACGTGGTCCGTGCTGGTTGGATTGATCCCCGTCCTTAACTATGTTAAATCACATATTCTCCGCTCATTTACCACATCCCTACCGAATGCCATGTATATTTTCCTTTCTGATGCACTAGTGTTCGCTCCCAGTTTAAACTCGTGCAGCTAACCGTACTGTACGCTTTACAATGGAACATGTGTTGTTCCGAAGGTGTAAGGATGAAGTGATCATAATTGTCTGCATCAACTGGAGTCTTTCCCAACGGCCTCTTCTTGCTGACACGAGGTTACGGTATTTCTCATTATTAATACATTCTCAGCGAGTGCTTGTTAACTGTTTTCTCTTCATCATAGTGTCTCTTCACTGATCGTATGTGTATTATACTCACTGAACTTTTTCATTGCATTTGCAGATAGATAGTACAGAAGCTGTACAGCGAGTTTTGAAGAAACAGGATGCTAAATCTGGTGGAAAGAAACCCAAGGATGACGCTAAGAAAAACATTAAAGACGTAAGTGCACTGTATTAAAGGCACTGAAATTATATATGTTTGGGTTATGTCATTAATTTAGGATCAAAGCACCTTTCTCGAAGTAAAAAGGATGCATTTTTCTCCTTAGAGTCATGTAATGATGTTCGTAGCATAACCGGAAGTAGTCCTTCGCTCACTATTAAGATTCAACATCTTTTATCGTTTTTGTTCTGTTCCCTGTAATGGTTCGCGGGGAAAATGTTTCTTAAAAACTTCATGGCTGAAAATAAAAGTAAGTCTTGCTTGCGTGCAGAGTCTCTTTATGTTAACCAAGGAAACTTCTGAATTGGGTAATTTTTTAAAATTCTATTTATTTTATTATTATTTTATTTATTTATTTATTTTTGAGGTTTCAGGGTGGGTTTCAACTTCTTTCTGACAATTATTATTTTCAGTTTGTCGCTAACGGGTTGGAACAAGGGCAAAACTATCCTTATTTTATCTTCGTCTTTCGTTTACCTTTTTTTTTGATTTGTTTTAATGTTTGGATTGTGCACGCGAGTACCAAGTTGACTACATTCTCAGAATAAGACAACAAAATAGTTACGATAGGCACACACTGTTGAAACTTGTCACGATGGACACACTGTTGAAATATTACCAGCGTGCACAGTCGAAACATTATAGAAGCAGACAAACAAAAAGAGATGATGAAAAAAAATATGGATAGTTTTGCCCTTGTTTCAACCCGTTACCGACAAACTGAAAATATTTTTTTTTGTCAAAAACAAGTTGGAACATGTCCTGAAACCTAAAAAAAAAAAAAAAAGTGGTGGGGGGATTCAAACGTTTCAAAGCATATAGGTTCTGGCATCACTTGCCAGTGCAAGAATCAGTATGTCGGGATGACTAAGCGAAACCTAAACAGCGGAGTCAATGAACATATTAGAGATACCAGAGATAGTAAATTTCCCACATATGGCCTCGTACAACACCTGAAAACGACCACACATCAAATAGCCGATGCCAGGTTACTGTATAAAACATTTTCCCCAAAAGAGCGAATAGTATATGAACGCATTGTTATTCACAAAACACAACCAACAGTAAATTTAGATCAAGATTTGTTAAATAGATCGTGGTTTGATATAACAAATAAAATGCAATAAAACAACATAATCTTTTTTTGAAAATGTATTTTATTTCAACTCTTTTTACCCACATGTTACATTTTATTAAACATTTAACACACAATTTCCAAACATACACTATTTTTTTTTTCACTTTATCCTTGTATTTCAGTATCTGGTAACATTACATTTCACGATACACTGTGGCAATATTGCACCTATCTTGTTTCCGCCCAGAACTGCCATTTTACATAAACACATACAGATGCTTATCAGAATAATGGAAACACCTGTAGTTGGCAACACGTCAGATGTATGGGTTGGCAGTGGTGTCGTGGCGACCGCAGCGCCGGACTGCTGGTGGTGGTGTGTTAGGTCGGTCTCCATACTACGTCAGGCGTCGTGGAACAGGAGTGTGCAGTGGCTGCAGCAGACGGAGGTAGTGTAAAATGGGAGACCTCTCAGAGTTTCAAAGAGGGCAAATTGTTGGTGCGCGGTTATGTGGAGTGAGTGTGACGGCAGTGGCTAGTGTGTTAGGTGTGTCGCCAGGGACAGTGTCGAAGGTGATGACGGCCTACACAACACACGGGAAAACCACATCGGGGAAGCGGAACAGTGGGCGGAAGAAAAGCATCAGTGACAGGGCACGCCGGGTATTAAAGCGCATTGTCACGCGGAACCGTCGTGCCACTGCGGCGCAAGTGACGGAGGAACTCAATCAGCACCTCCCCCAACCTGTTTCGACAATCACAGTCCGCCGCGAATTACATGACATGAACTTACGGGGTCGTGTTGCACGGGCCAAACCTCTCATCAGGGACCAGAACGCTTTAGCACGCCGCAAATGGTGCCGCGACCATGCAACTTGGACCGTTGACGACTGGAAACGTGTGGTATGGTCGGATGAGTCACCATTCACCCTATTCCAAACCACGGGCCGTGTTTATGTGTGGAGAACGCCCAAAGAAGCGTATGATCTGCAGTGTCTCCGCCCAACTGTGAAACATGGCGGCGGCACGGTGATGCTGTGGGCCGCAATATCATGGTTTTCATTGGGTCCTGTGGTCACACTTCGCGGACGCATCACTGCCAACGATTATGTCGCAATTTTAGGAGACCACTTGCATCCTATGGTCTGGATGTTGTTCCCGGACAATGACGCCATATTCCAGGATGATAATGCACCCATTCACACAGCTGGAGTTGTTGCAGCGTGGTTTGAGGAACATCGGGATGAAGTTCAACACATCCCCTGGCCCGCCCAATCCCCAGATCTCAACATAATTGAACATCTGTGGTCCATCTTGGAAACACGACTCCGGCGACGATTTCCACCTCCATCCTTTCTCACAGAACTGGCCGATGCCCTGCACGAGGAATGGTGTAATATTCCACTTGCTACCATTCACGACCTCTATGCCTCCATCCCACGTCGCATCAAGGCTGTTCTGAAGGCGAAAGGTGGCCCGACACCATATTAATCTGGTAAGTTGCACTTTCGTTCAGGTGTTTCCATTATTCTGATAAGCATCTGTATATTACACGCACCCTAAAGTATATATGGATAGTGAATCTTCAGAGGCCAACTTGTTGGAAGGCTTCAAATATACATGCGGTTTTTTTTTTTACCTTTCCTGTCTTATCTGATGAAGCCAATATGTAAGGTGACGAAACTAGTAGTGTTTACTACCACCATATTGTTGTGCGATACGATGGCAGCGAGGAAGAAGAACCAAGTTGAAGTTTAGAGCCTTGTTGTTAAACGTAAAGGTATAAGTTGTGAGGTGACAAATTGAAGGACGGTGGAACAAGTTCTTAAGTAAAAATTGAACGAATGTTCTAGAATCGGTTGTCTTAATGAGAATCAAGTTGGATAAAATTGATAAAGGCATTTCTTGTTTCGAATCTACTTTCTTGGATATCATCAGCGTAACTAGAATGTTTACAGCAAATCCTTGCCGTATGTAGAAACCATACACCAACTGTGCAGAACAATGTTGCCAGATTTCTAGAACTGAGATTCCCTTCAGATCGCTTGTAAATCTTCGTGCAGGCATAAAAATTTCTTCTCTTTTTCCTACTCTGAGAACGTTTTAAAATCGTTTTCAGGCGTCTTTTCTTGTGATGTTTGGCATTAACTCATTTTCACATATTATTTCTCGCGGCATTGTAGTTACGCCCCTGTATCAGGACTAAGAGTTTCTGTAAAGGCAAATGATCAGAGAAAACCTGAAGCCAACATGGAACCCCATACAAAGAATCATTAAAATCAAGTTTTCGATTGCTAAAACACGAGAGAGAAATATTCATTTGCGTGAAAATGCTTATATTAGCTAAGTAACAGTTTTCATACACTGAATAATATGCTACATTATGTATTTTACTGATAGGAACATTTTTCCTTTTATCATGGACACATTTCGAATGAGCCGCAGTTGTCCTACGTAACGGAGTTTTACTGCAGTGAGATATTAAGTGTAGTTTCTTTTGATTATAGGCTGCCAGCAAGGGAAAAAATGTTGGTGCTAATCGACGAACAAATTCATTGACAAGAAATGAAGCGCAGGACAGAACGAAGAAGCAGGATGTGAGCAGAAAGTTGAAGCAGTCGAAGGGTGCAAAGAGCGATGATGCAAAGGAAAAAGAATCAAAAAGGTTGGTATCATTATTTAGAACCGAAATAGTTTATTATATTTTAGCTTTGCTATTTAATGCTATGCTAAATGTGTAAGAAATTATGAGTTTTTTTTTTCTTGTGATTACTTCTACTCTTTCATGTATTACATCGTTGTGGTAATTTTATTACAACTAAAAGTCGATTACCCCAGAAGTAATCCTACTGCATGATAGTCCACCCCACCCTCATTTAAAAATCCGTGAGAGTTCAGACACTTGTCTCACTGCAATGCCAACCGGTCAATGGCCGTACTGTAGAAGATGATGGGTTGCTCCTGGAACCATGTTATCACAGCATCGTCCGATAAAATTGTTTTCCAACTCAGCGCTGGTTTTAGGGGGATAAAAAAAATTAGACGGGGACATATTCGGGCTGTATGGGGTGTAATTCAAGGCCACCCAGTTAATCTTTTGGAGTATGTCCTTCACAATCGTGGCTTTACGAGGATGGTCATTATCGTGCAAGATTATGGCTTCTATGGAAAGCAGTCCGGGTCTCTCAAACTTAATGTCATGTTACAATCTTGTTAGTGTTTCTGCGTACCGTACGGCTTTACAGTCTCCACCCTTTCATAAAATTCGACTCGGAACAGTGCGATTCAGCACTGTGTGCACTACTTTGCGTTGCCTTTGACTTCTTTGGAGGAGGTAAAGCAGTAGCTTCCACTCCCGGATTTGGTTCTTCAAGTCAAAACGATGACTCCACGATTCCTTCCCCGTGATGATGCGGAACAGGAAACCATTGTCCTTGTTCTGAAAATGCTAAAGAGCTCCATTCTATACTCATTTGTTAATTAAAAGATTGTGGAGGTCCCAGTGAGCACTTTGTACTTTGAGCGATGAATGACTTCTCTCCCGTCACACGCCCTTAATCACGTAACCTTGACGCTAGTGCTATATGTCATATGAAACAGGTACTAACATCGTGGTCACAAGTAAATGTATAAGTTGGTGTGCTTTCAAAAGTCTGGCTCTTATAAATAAAAATAACTTCAGGAAACACAAACTTGCTAATGATTTTCTATGTCCCCCGTCCCCCCGCTGTTTTACGAAAATGAATAATTGTTCTTACTGGCTTTCAGGATCATAATGTTTAATATTATTTTTACTATGCCAATCAATGTTATATTACGTGTATAAAAACAAAAGACAGCGTTTTACTTCGTAGTTCAAGTGACCTTAAAAAGTCGGAGTTGCACTGGAACTTTTTCAGTTCAGAAGAACTCACTGCATCACCTCGCAACTTAAAATGTTGTACAATTAATAATGAACATCAGTAACTAAAAGTCTTCCTTTCTACATAATTCTACATAATGCAGCCAACGCTATAGCCCGTCATAGCAGCTGCTTCCGAGCGGCCGAGTTCAGTTTGTAGAGCGTTGTCTTCACGTCCAAGAGGTTCTGGGTTAGATCCAGCAGCCGATAATCGTGACAGGTTTTACCAGGGTTTTTCGCAGTCACACCAGGCGAATGCCGGGATGGTACCTTCAGCTTAGGCTCTAAACTACTTCCCTCATCCTATCCTGGCATGAACCGTAGATGTCTAACCGGCCTGAGCAAAGTTGCCTGAAAGCCTTAAGTGAAAATCCAATTCAAATAGATGTGTAGAAGCCTCGAACAGACTAAATTCAATTCGTGGCAGCTGTTAAAGAGGATAGGTATATTAACCAAAATAATTCACCGCTATAGTGACTGTAGTTCCAGTGGGAATCTCTTTCAATTGTAAAATAAATTAAGTAATTACTTCCTTTTGTGGTCCTCGTTTCAAAAAAAAAAAAAAAGTTCTTTATTGACGAAGTACTTTTCGGTCTCAAATGTGACATCTTCGTCAGGTGAAACATCTTTTTCTATTTAAATATGTATGTATGTATATGCAAAATACTGTGACAAATGTTCCATATATACAATATTTTGTTAAGGTGTATCTTGTGACATGTGGATCGAGAGGTTCCTTTCGAAGTTGATTATGTCTTTGATAACAGAGTTGTTGAGTAACCACTTTGCAAGCGGAAGACGTAGATTCTGTTCTCAGTCACTACGTGCAAAGAAAAATTACTCTTGAGCTAAATGTAAGAGCTTTGCGTAAGCAAGATGATCCACTCGCCTGTATTCGAGTTTTATTAAATGTGTCTGATTAGGTTTGTGACACATAAACGTGATAATATCGATAACCCGAATCCAAGCAAAATGTTTTTATGATTCATGGTGTTGGCTGACTTCAGGTTAATATTGCATTAAACCTGTTAACTCTGCTGAAATTGTATTGCTTAGCGGAACATATTTTTTAAAATGTTCCTTCAAACTGTTCAAGTGGTTAAGAAGCATGAAGTCAAAATATTTTCACCTATGTAATATACATTAATGAAAAAGGTAAAGGCTTCAATGTAATAATAAAGCAAACACCACGAAGAAAGCTGATTCAAAGTGTCACATGTATACTTTAGAATTCCATTCTCTTCGTGATGTTTGTTCTCTCACATCTCAGAAAATAAGAGAACTCATTGTTGACGGAAAATAAACTCTTACAGGAAGCCCAAAGAGCCCGTTGAGCATGTTCCTACTCCAGCAGCCGTTGAGACAACATCTCCAAAACCTGTGCCAGAAGCACCAGAAATGGCTCCTGAAATCGCGGAAGACATTCAAGAAGAGAGAGGTGCAAATGAAGACAGCGCAATCAGTATGGAAACTTCTCTTGCTAATGGTGAAACGGATTTACCAATGCAGCAGGTGGGTTTAGTACACTTTATATACAATTTATGGTCTGTATCATAACCAAGTCAATGATTTGTCAGTGTAAATTGAGGGGGCATTGATGATAGTCTTGGGTCGCCGTCCGCGAGGTTGCGGGTTCGAATCCCGTCTGAGACATGGATGTTTGTTAGTGTTAAAAAGTACTCCACTCATATAATCGCAATGGGCTGAAATCAATAGTTACTAAAATGGCCGTTACAAAATAAGGATAACCGATCAGTTTTGTAATTAAATATTAAATGATGAACTTAACAATAACTAATATACAGTAGCTTGGTTCGTTTTTCTTAATTTATTTTGTCGTATTCATTATGCACACAGATCCTTGCTAAAGCATGCAACTTGTTCATTAAATCTGTATGCTTCTGAACTCCAAATGTTAAACACATAAGGGCCTTTTCATCTCAAATCGGGCAAAGGGGTGTCAGGTGACCATGAGCAATATCGTTCAAAAAAATATATGTGGAAGGCCCATGTGTGTAATGAACATTCCCAAAATATTTCAGAAAAATATCCAATGGCGGCAATGATATTCACATTCCAAGATGGCGTCGCGCCCCGAAAATGACACCAATGAAAATACAAGAAATCAGTCATAACTCAGGAACCCGTTACAGATACAGCAATGATTTTTGCACCGTTGCGAAGTTAATTAAATTTACATATAGTTGTGGGAAGCACGTTGCAGTACAGCGAAAGGAACTGTGGGAATTAAGGAAAATGGCGGGAAAAAAATGCAATTTTCAAAAATCAATAACTCAAAAACCCCACCCTCAATTTTTTTTTTTAAATCGCGGAAATATCCAGGAAAGGGTACACTATGAAATAAAAACGTAAAAAACGGTAGTATTTTGGTAGTATTTTTACTATGAGCCATAATGGAAGATGATAGAACATGGTTTGCGGTAAACATGTACACATACAAACGACAACCTAGCGAAGTGTGCATTTTAAAGCAAGGGAAGACATCCAATGGAAGATGAGAATATGTACAGTACTCAACAATGTAATTAAACCCCTTTCCAAATGCTAAATGCTGCCTCAACCTGCTCTAAGTCTGTTGACTGAAAGGTGTGCAACCGACCTGTGTTTGTGATAGGAACAGGGGAATGAGTCATTTTAAAAAGGACATTCGGCATCTGTCATCATGTTGTGGCCATGCTGAATAAGACTAAATTATACGTAAAAAATAAAATACATGTAACGTTTCGACCTTCTAGCAAAGATCCTCATCAGACATACCTTCCTCAAAATGTACATCAGTCACCATCCCAATCCACCAATTATCATCGTAAACACATGCAATAAATTCATTCTGAGAAAAGTCACCGACATGGAAGGACTTTACGTGGGAGCACACTGGGAAGAAAACAGCCTGACCTGTGTGATTCGCGTGTCTTGCCATAGTTACACTGCTGGAGCTTGCAACCCAAACGTGGTGGGATTGAATGCCAGCCGCCGCTGGTACTTTTGTCCATTCATTGTTTTCTAGCTCTGAATCCAGCAAGTTCGTCAAGTGACACATGTAGTAAAGTAATATTAGGCACATATTTACCGACTTCACCAATAAATGTTATACAATTTTGAATTAACGTGTCCTTACCTCGCAAGTTGTGTTGATGCAAAATGTTTCACCAGCCCACCAATACCATCACAGGGCCCTTTGCCATGTCCTGTTGCACTGAATAACCATTTATGCTTCATTTCATTCATTTTTTCCAAACTTAAATAGCTGATACCTGTTTTTAAAATGTGATGCCGCTCCATCTGAAATATAAGTAACAGTCTGCCAATCGATACCACCTTGAACTAGATGTTCCCAGACCTTGTAGATTGCAAGTAAAGCATGGGCACTGTTCACGAATTCAACTGTCTATAGAACCTAATATTGCTTTACAAAGTATCACCTGCCGCCCTTGCTGAATTCAGTGCTGGAAAAGAGAATGATAAGAAGCAAGTACCATCAGCGGCTGGCACACAACATACTTAGAGCAGTTGAGGCAGCATTTAGCATTTGGAAAGGGGTTTAATTACATTGGTGAGTACTGTACATATTCTTATCTTCCACTGGATGTCTTCCCTTGTTTTTAAATGTGTGCACACTTCGCTAGGTTGTCGTTTGTATGTGTACATATTTGCCGCAAACCATGTTCTATCATCTTCCATTATGGCTCATAGTAAAAATACTACCGTTTTTTACGTTTTTATTTCATAGTGTACCCTTTCCTGGATATTTCCGCGATTTAAAAAAAAAAATGAGGGTGGGGTTTTTGAGTTATTGATTTTTGAAAATTGCATATTCTTCCTGCCATTTTCCTTAATTCCCACAATTCCTTTCGCTGTACTGCAACATGCTCCCCACAACTATATGTAGTTTTAATTAGCTTTGCAACGGTGCAAAAATCATTGCTGTATCTGTAACGGTTCCTGAGTTATGACTGATTTCTTGTATTTTCATTGGTGTCATTTTCGGGGCGCGACGCCATCTTGGAATGTGAATATCATTGCCCCCATTGGATATTTTTCTGAAATATCTTGGGAATGTTCATTACACACATGGGCCTTTCACATATATTTTTTTGAACGATATTGCTCATGGTCACCTGACAACTTTTTCGTGATTTTGCCCGATTTGAGATGAAAAGGCCCATAAGAAGTTGAAAAAAGGCAGAAATATCAGAATACCAAGATCACCGTACATGAACTTCACAAACACAATACAAATGTGGCAACTTTTCGCCAAAGGTGTGTTCGCGTAATAGGAGATTATACTGACAGACTGGACTGGTACTAAAGAACGGTCATGTTTCCAACTGATGCCTCCCCGCAGACACACGAAGAAAAGGAAGGCAACTGTTTACAGGGTTTTCAAACAATGGAAGGCTAGAGAGCAAACGAAACGAATGGTGATTGAAATAATGGAAACTACAACTAACTAGAAACTTGCAGGAAGAAATTGAACATGTATCTAACTTCAAGTATCTGGGAAGTATTATAAATTAAAATATAAATTGCGAAAAATTAAGGGGAGAATGTCATCAGAATTCTTTGAAATATGAACATACCAGTGTTGGAAAAAGTGTTGGTCTGGAGCAGCTCTGGTGTGCCACTTGCACGTATGGTGGAAACACGTCCGATTGCACGGTTCACCGAAGTAACGTGTGCTACGTCACACCTTCACTACATGTTCAAGACTAGCTATGCTGTCCAGTCCATCTGCAGATGTAACGCTGTTGAAGAAGGTCGTGTCAAGGGGAACCATGAAGAACACGTGTTTTTCTTGTATAAATTTAAGATGGGGACATTCTACACGACTTGCGGCGAATAGTATTGATATTAACGTTACATTTGAAACTTGGTACGTCTAATGAACACACTATATGATGGTGATTCGTTCTTCCACTGGAAAATGAGCCCCGTAGTCGTCGACGGCAGTTTTAGATGAGATCCTGAAGAATACCGTCGAAGCTGAGCCACGCCAAAGTTTCATGCTATTGCGGTCAAGTTTGATACCGCATACCACTGTTGTTCGCCACCTCAAGCGCCATCGGTTAGGAGAAAAGTTGGGACACATGGGTCCCACACGAGTTAACACTACAAGGCATGTCATCCTAAAGTGTTCAGTTCTCAGTCTAAGAAATAAACGGGAGGGATTTCTGCATCGTATTGTAACATCTAATGAAAAATGGATATGGCACATCGATGGGTGGATAGGGTTCAACGTCCAGGGCGCTGTCCCTAATCACCTCTCCACCCAGAGAAGTGGTTACTGTTTGGTGGTCTAGTGCCGATGTCGTTAATCACGTTTTCCTCCACCGGGGCAAGACTTATCACTACAGATCGTTATACTGCTGCACTGTGTAAGGTGCACTGTTGATTGTCCTGAGCCATCTAGCATTGTTCAACAGTATTCATGCTGCACGACAATGCACGCCCATATGTCGCATAAAAGACTGCAAACTCTTTTTGAATTGCAATATGAAACCCTTCCTTGCCCACCATATTCCTCGGATCTATCACCACCTCTTCCGCCATCTTGATTGCTTCTTGGCCAAACAAAAATTTGTTAATGACAGAGAGGTTCGGTTGACAACTTCTATTTGAATTTCAATTGATTTATGGCCTTTTGCCTCAGGCCGGGGTGGGGTAGGTAGAGGATGGGGACGGTAACGATCAAAGCTTTACAGAAGGTACCATCATGGCTTTTCCCTGGTGAAATTGAGGGAAACCCTGGAAAACTCCAGTCAGGATAGTCGACCATTGCGAATCCGAAGTGCGCGATGTTAACTACTTAGCACTTGTAAGTGACAGATATAGGGGACACGAGTTGCACCAAAGAAATAATTTAATATGGAGATATGAGACAACTATAAAGGAAATTATGTGAAACTTCGTTGTAGAAGGTGAGAATTAATTTTTTAATGTAGTGAGACAAACATTCTTTAGAACTGAACATTTACTGTAGAATTATAGAGAACGGAGAATTTGAAAGAAGTATCTAGGATGAGGTGGTGAGGGACAAAATAGAGAAATAAGAACTTTGGCTACTTTCAAATACAGCATGTCGTGAGTGAACCACAGCAGATGTAAAACAAAGGTTCAAATTAGTACTTAATAATTGTGTGTTAAAGGGAAAGAAAAGTTGAAGGTTTCGAGTTCGTTAGTTGCTATCGTCTGTCTCGTTTTCGAGGAACGTGACTATATATATATAGACTTCATTTATATGATAGGTATAGTACTGTACGGTGTAATTTCTTGTGCTCTCCTCTTATTTTGAAAATGCGCCTGAACTTATCGTTTGACTGCATATATTCTTATTGATTTTTTTAATAGGAATCTCCTGTGAGAAGACCATCTACAACAACAACACACCGGCCACCATCATCCAAACCAGGAAGTAGAAGACAGTCGTTAGGTAAGCCCTTTTATAGTACAATTTTTAAAATTTCCTTCTATTGATAATTTTTTCATAATCAATACTTATAACTTGAAACTAAGTTTCGCGATTAAGTGAATAAATATCTGCTTATCTTTCGTAATCATAATACAACTTCTGTTTAAAAAGGAATAAATGAGGGGGAAATTCCCCCTAGGGTTCCTTCTTTTGTCTATCTTTTCTGGCTCAGATTTTCTCGGGGTTCTCCAACTTTCTTCATTCCATCAACAAATATACGGGGACCTCTCTCCCTCATTTCTTTTTGCTTTTGTTTCTCTTCCGTTTCTTGTTTCGCCGATCCCGATCTTTCGTTCGGGGTCAGTTTTGGTAGGATTTTTTTTTTTAAGCAAGAACAAGGGTAAAGGCTCAATCGAGCCCCGCAAAACGACAGAGATATCCCGTGCAATTGATGCATACAGATCCTAAATCGTGATCAGTGTATTTTGAGCTATTCTTCTGCTAAAACATTCGAAAGTTCTGTCAGTGATGATAATAGTGGGAAAACGCTTTTCACACGAGATTCTAGAAGAGCCTAGTTGCTCGTTAATATTGAGGTCCGGTGATTGTGTAGGCCATAGAGATTATTCTTCACTGTCATCTAATCTGTGAACCATGATCTGACACGGTGACCCGCGTGCACAAGTATGTATCGTCTTGGAACACAGAGTCACCATTAGCAAACTAAGTTTGAGCCAGTGGATGCAATTGGTCCTGCAGAATTAATTGATAATCCTTCACAATTGATATTGCAATATATACTCGTCTACACGTTAGAAGTTCAGTAGAACTTAAAATAAAAAACACTAATGTTGGATTCCTAAAAAGATCAGCTGTTTCTTTCGAGTACTCCTAATTGTTGATTTTTTCCCTTACTCCCTTTTAGAATTGTTGATATACATATTATTTTGGAAGAATTAATTGTAGACTAAAGTTTTTCGTACATATTGTTAACTTTTTCTAATACGCCAGAATGCAGAAATGATATACTATGAGATTGTAAAATCGAAACGCGGACTTAGAAAATAGTGCATTCTTCAATTAAATACTCAGTCTTTATTTAGGTTTATGACCAACATTTTGAAAAGAACTTTATCGTGATCTTGATTGCGTCTTCCCCATCGAGCTTACTTTGTTCTCTTCTCAAGATAAAGTAACTTCTCGTAATTATTCTTCAGGTTGTCATGCTGAGACGAGCGTTCAGTTCAAGTCCATCATCAGTTACTCAAAGGCATTCTACTTTGACTAACTGATGCATCTTACTTATTACTTTGAAGTAAATAATTTCAATTTAATAGATGATTACGTATTTTAGATTTAACATGCTATAAGACCGGAATTTACAGTTTAATCGTTTCTTTGATATTTCAGCTGAGGAAGAAATCGTCGATGAAACTGAAGGCAGGTTCTTAAATTCTTGTGTATTATGAAGTGGTATGCTGGGTGAAATCATATATGATCAGATCGTCATTTGTTTTTGAAACACAGTTTTCTTTGATCTGTTTGGTTGTTGTTTGTGTGTGGTTAATTTTATTTTAATTCACGTTTTTGAATGAGTATTTTTCCGACCTGTTATGAAACTTGGAGTTTCAGTAGAGGAAGAGTTCGATATTTTACTGATATCTCTTAAATTTATTTTATATTTTGGAACGGAGGGTCGAAACTATTATTCAAGATGATCTGGATTATTTCTTTTAATTCGTTGTATTAGTGTGTCAATGTGCACAGTGCGTTTTTTATATTTTCATGTTCACGGCACGTGTAATCGTTTGCACATAAAGATTGATCAACAGGTTGCATGGAGTGTTACCGTAATTTCTTTCTTTTTTTATTATTATTGTTTATATTTCAAATTTAGTTTTGTATGTGCGTGGTAATGGTAAAAACATGAAATTTTTTAACATTGTTAAATTTATCCTTTGTAAAATTGTTATTTTGATGTATGTTCAATCAAATTTGTTTTCAAACTCTTATCTACTTCCCGTTTGTAGTGCAGTTTTCAAACTTCCAAGAAACACTAAAAATCCTAGTTTAATAAGTAATATCCACTTGCATTATCAGGAAGAGTGAACGTCTAGGAAAACTTTAAGAAATACAGTATAGTTTCATTTCTTTTCTGTTACTTTATTTCGGCTGTACTGTATTTCTTGAAGTTGTCTTTGACGATTGAAAGGTTGGAGTCTGCACCGAATGTGAAGTAAGTAAGAAGTTGAAATTTCATTCTCCTATTGTTTTTGTTTTTTTCAGCAGAAGGGAAATTTAAGCAATTTTTAGTTCATACTTTACCGTACGTGTAACTTAATCCTTAGTTGCGTTAATATTTAACTGTTGCTCAAACTGACGCAATTTGAGCTTGACGTGTGGTTGAACTAATTTAAATAATGAGTAAATATTTTACTTATATGTAGCTTAGTTCTCACTTGTGCTTCTATTTACATTTTTAATCCTCCAAGAGCCAGAAATGTCATTGCTTAAATTTTGAGTTCGTTTATGAATTTTTAATAGGTTACCTAAGATTTTCGTGTGTGTGTATGTGTGTGTTTTTTTTTCTTGTTCTTTTCTTTCAAAAGAGGAAGTGTATATATCGAACACTAAACCTCAGTGTTCGTTTGCTTTAACTAGTTGTTTTATGTTGAAAGACGGTTTATTCATTTCAGAACTTTATTAAATTCTTATTGTTGTCATGAAGCAGCTACTTTGTTAGGCTAATTTCCGTGAAGATATCTTTCGTCCATATGAGATTTCGTTTAATTCATATAATCGAATCCTCTGAATGGAAACGATCATAAGAAAACAATACGATAATGGCCTGATAAAGGAATTGGATTTTATTTATGGCCTTTAGGCATCTAAGGCTCAGACCGCGATAGGGGAGGGTAAAGGATCCGGAAAAGTATCGGCCTGGGCCTATTTTGAAGGTGCTATCCCGGTATTTGTCTGGTGTGACTGAGGAAAAACCCTGGAAAAACTTCATTCAAGGTGGTAGACCGCTGGGATCGAACCCACGACCTCCCCAGTGCTACGCCAACGCTCTACCACTGAAACACTCTAGTGCATTTCATAAAGGAGATGCACTATTCATATTGTAAGTGTAAATCTCATACACCATTAAATTCGAATGTAGTGGATTGGAGATGACAGAAGCATCCGTGATTATTCTGACAAGCAACAATTCCACGTTCGTCATTGTCTTTTAGATCAGAGCCCCTTCAACTATAAAAGTAAATATACTAGGTGAGTACAGGTAAATATAAACTTACAAAATAATATTAACTTGAGGAATTCCTGTTTGCTAGGGAAAGTCGCTGAAACAGTACAACAGTATGGTTACCGAGCAGCCGTGGCTCACTGGTAGAGCGTTAGCTTAGTTTTTGGAAGGTCCTGGGATCGATTCCAGCGGCCTAGCATCCTGACTGAGGTTTTTTTCAGAATTTTTCCTCAGTCACCCTAGGCAGATGCCGGGATAGTACGTACAAAATAGGCCCTGGACGTCTACCTTCCAACATCCTCTCCCACGACCTAAGCCATAGATGCCTAAATGCCTTAATGTCAATTCAATATAATAATATGGTGACGGTGCGGTCTGCGGCGGTAGGCCAACATCTCGAAGGTCTCGGGTTCGAGTCCCGGCAGGGGCATGTATTTTAATAGCTAAGGGGCGAATCGTGACGGGTCGAAGTCCAAAGTTACTAGACTGGCCCACATAAAAATAAAGTTTATCAAATTTAATATAACAATATGGAAAAGTTAAAGAAGAAATATTAAAATTAAATAAATACAGGATGGAAGGAAGAAAATTCAAATAATTATTTATGCATTGAGTGAGTAGAGCCACGTTAAAGTAAAACTTATTAGAGGTGTTTTCTATGCTCCAACCAGCTGCTAGAGTCAAGTATTTCATTAATTGTAGGAAGGTTATGAAAAATTAATGACTTCTGTAAATTCTGTGAACACCCTGGTATTAAATGAACTTTATTGTTCCTTGCGTTATTTGTATTTTTGACTGATAGTGTTAGTTTCTCTGTATATAACTTCACGCTTCACTGTTAGTAACTGTTTGTGTTCCTTGTAGGGAGGAGAACCCCAGTGGAAGCATCCAGAAGTGGTACTCCATCTGGAACAAAGGATCACAATGTGGAAGGTGGTGGTGAATCAGCATTAGAGACTCAGAGTATGATCATGTCTCCTCCTATTGAGAGTGGGAAGAGGTCATCGCTGGATGCGAAGGAGAGTGGTATAGTGTTACTTGGTGAAGAATCGAAAAGCAATACTTTTGTGCTTGATAAAGAACAAGGTTCTAGTCACGAACTGGTTGTGTTAGGCAGCAGTAACAAGGAATTGAGTAGGTTCGTATCTATTGAGGGAATAAAATGAAATTGCTTTAATTCATTTATTTTCATATTCTGGTTTGAACGTTAATCGAATGCCTCTCCACTCTGTTCGAGAGATTTCTGTTTTTTTTTTTTTTTGTGCTGTTTTCTTTTTTAATTTTATTTATGTAATGGATGGACTACAGGTAGAACCCTGCTTGATTTGTCGTCTGAAGACTTCGAAGAATAAACTTTATCTTCTGTAGTCGTGCTGTTTTCCCTTATTCCGTAATTTGCTTTGCGTCCCGTATTCAGTGATTTTTCCTCTTCTCATGGGCTAAGTTACTGATAATTTTTCTGTCTTTATCCCATGATTAAGGAGTACTGCATAAGCTTAAACAGAGTTATGCCAGATGTTAATTTTTTGTTGTTCGGTATCATTAGAGGAAGTGTTACAATATATGGAACCATCAGTTGGTTTACTTTCGTGTGGTACCTAGTTTCCTGTCTTGATATTCAAAGATTGAGGAAACCTGTCCCTGTAGCGTTGCTTTTTTCACTTGTGTCACTTTGATTTTTTGGATGTGCTGAGTTCCACAATTATACAAGTGCGTGGAATTATTGTTATTTGTAAATTACCGGCAAATCATCGACATACAGGAAAATTTTGATTATATCATTAAAAAAAACACACACACACACACTCACTCACACACTCTCTCGCTCTCTCTCTCTCTCTCTCTCCGTTGTAAGCTTTCTCCGTTAACAGTTGTAGGCCTACATTAGAGGAAGAAACTACTTTGGACATTTCATGTAATGCCGTTTTTCTTTATTGGTTTTTACATATTCACGTGCGCAAACTCAACGATAGCAATCCTTTCTTGCCAAGAATGCATGGTTGGAACTAATCAACATTACTAAAGTGCACGACAAAAGATTAACCAAGTATGCACTACAACTAGAAGAAATATTAAGAAAAGGGGAGCACAGTCGACCTGATAAACTGCTTCTTTTGGAAAACTACCCAATTTATTATAGATATACTGTAAGCTCTGTACAAAGGAACTATAATTGTAAAGTATTCTGTATTTACAAGTCGGAAACGTTTTGGTTTTTCGTTGCACACTCTTTTAAGTATGACGTATAAAATATAATGTTTACCTTTTATGATGTGAGCCGACCTGGTAGCCGAGTGGGTTAGAGTGCTGAGCCAGCGACTCGAAGGTCCCGGGTTCGAATCCCGGGTGGGGCATGGATGTTTGTAATTGTAGATTGTAGAACATAACGGATAATCGTGACAGGCCGAAGTCAAAAGTTACTAGAGTAGCCCATACAAAATGAAGTTAACCAAAGTTTATCGAAACAGGTGTTACTTCTCGCTTTATGATACTATAGACACGTTTGCGTGAGAGAATAATGGACTCAATGAATTATTTGTAATTTAGTTTGAAGACAGGTGCGAATATTAGTGGCAAAATAAGACAAGAACCTAATAAGGGATGTTCCGTAAAGGACGCCGAATTTGAAGACGACAAATCTTCATCAAGATGGGTTATATTATGTATATGCAATCTGTAACATCTTCCATTTACATATGAAACACAATGTCAAGCATATGTCCACCCATACTGAGTCTGCATAAATTTGTGCGCTCCACAAAATTTGTGATAACTTTCTCACATATATCTGCCCCGATGCCTCCGATCTCGCGTGTGATTTCCGCTTTCAGTTCCAAAAGAGTACCTGGTTTGTTAGTATACACCTGTGATTTCAGGAATCCCGATAAGAAGAAATCACAGAGTGTGAGATCACATGACCGTGCCGGCCATTCCTGGTCACCGCTTTGGTAAAATGTCTTCACAATAAACATACGTTACTGAATGGTAAACGTCTCCATGTGTGTAACAAACAAACTAAAACTGGTCAAAACAATTGAAGCTACATTAATCGGAATGACAGTAGATAAGAAATATGGTAAGAACAGGTTTGCCAACTGCAAAACAACACACACACACTCAATTCAAATTCGGCGTCCTTCATTTGTTAAAAAAAAAAAAAAAGGAAAAGGCGATATGACACTTAGGCATAGATACGAGAATCCGGAACTTCGTGTAAATTCTCGTAGCGGACGTAATACCTGAATTTGTATCGAAGACTAATTAC
>JAGDQP010002489.1:5364-20388 GCA_022664845.1 Lepisma saccharinum
TGTGTGTGTGTGTGTCTTTGTGTGTATGTATATACTTTCACTCGATAATATATTTTTCTTGGATAATAATATTTTTACTAGCACACATACTATAAAATACACAGAAAACACTATTAAGGTCACTTAAGCTATCCAAATAATCTTCCAAGGATCTGACGGGAAAGGGATATAAAAGACTCTGATACATCTCTGCCGCTTCTTGACAGCTGTCGGAGACTAACATCCAAGACGGGAATTAAAACAATATTCACAAATGTATGTTCAATCAGGAAAACTTTGGCGTTGTACTTAACCAAGCTTACCATTTATTTTTTGATTCTTCTCCTCATACCATCGATTCGGAAACAACTGCTCTTCTGGTTTCTGTATCGATCTGATTAACTAGCGCCGTATAGTATTGTCATAGACTAGCAGACAACGTATGGAAGAAACGTATCATTTATATATAAATTAGTATTATAGAATATGCCGCAAGGCTTTGTCCTCTCTCCTTAGGCTCCAACTGCAAGGTCCTTTTAACCAATAGGTCCATCTCTCTGCATTGGAAACCTACTTCACTGGGTCGTAGTAGTTACCACTTGAGATCCATACTCGATGGATTATATTTATTTTCAATTACCCCTTAAGCTCCACACTCATTGGGTCATATTGGTTACTTCCGTAGTCATGCCTGTTTCGTTTCTGGGTTCCTCTTAATAGGACTGCTAAAACTTCATCTCTGAAGATTCCCCTTCTGAACAGTTCCTCCCCCCTCTTTAGCTGAAGGTAAAAGCCCTTTTCTTGGTAAATTACTCTTTCCAGTTGACTTTTCGATTTCCAGGTCCTTTCTGCTGAGTTTTAAGTTGACTTCATGTTACTGACGTACTGGTTGGTGTCCATTTCATATGATTTTAATTTACATTTCTTCTTCCTTAGAGGGTTCGGTACTTCTTTGCTGGAACTTCCAATGATGGATACTTTATTTATTTTCATCTTGCGTTTCTTCTTCTTCTCTTCTGTAGTTGCTTTAACTTTCTTGATCATGGATACATAGTGGTTCACCCATACAAAGTTTTTCTTCGTTATGAATTTCTTTTCTTTCTCTTCACTGTCTTCATAACGTGACAATAGTAACTCAGGAATATCTTCGCTATTTGGCTGGACCAGGATTTCCTTACCATCTTCGAGGACATCTGATAGGGGGTCTTCTTCTTCATTCTCGTATTTCTCTTGCCCGCTATGTAAAATTTCAGTTGTGGATGACTTCAAAATATTTTCCTCCATAACTTCGTTTACCTTAGATGAGTTTTCTCTGGTTTCTTCGTCTTATATTTTTTAGTTTCGTTGACGTCTTGGTCACATCTTAGCAATTTGTTAGTTTTATTAAGTATTTTGTCCATTTTTGCCTCAAGTCGTTGAAGTCTTGTTTAATTACCTCATATATTTGCTTCGATGTAACCTCTTCCTCTTTCATCATTTTTCTGCTACTCCGCTCAGGATAGCCTTCAACAGATTCCCAAGAACGAGTGGTCTCTCCGGGCTCTGAAGTTGACTCTGTTTCTGCTCTTTTGAAGAAGATCAAAATCAAATTGCGTTTTCTTACCTAACATTTACAATAGTACTCGCAAATTACCATGGCAGTTCTTATGTTTTGTTGAAGTAAAATCTTACAACGAACTCGAAGAAAAGAGCCAACAAATACAATAGACGTTGCATCATGATTTGGATTATAACAGGCAGAGCACAAGGGAAGAGAAACCGTGCAACCCTTTAGAAATAACGGGATCCGCGAAGTCTTGCCCACCAGCGCAGCTGTCAATGAAGGTGATTGATCCTGGTTTCTACAGACGTAAAGAAAACGATGGAACTCAGAGACCGAACATCACTCAGCAGGGACGAAGTCAATGCCATTTTTGTAAAAGCATTTTTCATCACATACGTCACTGTCCTAAAAAGCGAAAAAATATCGACGTCAAGCATTTGCTGTGTTCGGGAGAAGAAATAAGAAATTAAAGGAATATATTTACGTAAGCCAAAAATGTCCTTCTTTTCAAGTTTCGTTAAGAGGACTGAGGAAGTTACCGACCCTTGACTCAGGTAGTAATATATGTATGGCCTCCCCATCCTTTGCTAAAATGTTGGGACAACGGGGAGTAAAAATTAGAAATGTAATTGAACCAATTCTCACTGCGGCTAGAAGCGCACGTATAATTGGCGAAATGGATGTGAGAATATACATGCTAGGCCACCGGGCTGATGTATGAGTCTATGTTATTGAGAATTTAGAAAGATAATAAATCCTCGGGTCAGATTACATAACTGATGCTGATATAAATTTGAGTCTCGCCAATAATGGCCTTTGTCTTTTTCTTTTTTTTTGGATACGATACATAGAAAACTTTATATCAGTTTCAAACAGAAGCAAATAACAGGAGTTATGGGAAAAGAAAAAGTTCTGCTATTAAGAAAATGAATTTGCCAAAGCAACCTAAACGATATGTAATCGGCTAAGTTCGCCAGAGTAACGGCATGTATAAAGCCAGCGGGAAGAGCGGAATCAAGTCCTTAGCAAGAAGAAGGGCAAATCACGTGAACAGGAATGGGAGGCAAACGAATTCCATAATAAAAAGATAAATAAAGGCGCCCGAAGAAGTAAAATTCAAAATCAAAAGTATTCTGAAAATTCAAGTTTGGTAAAGCAAATTGAGAAGCTGAGACAAAAAGTAAGAGAGTTGTCACTTGCAAAAAATAGTTTAGAAGAAGAAGTAGCGTCTTTAAAAGCGGCCGCAGGCAAGATGTCAGAGAGATGGAATAGTCAGCTTTCTGAAGAACGTCGTGAGATGAAGAGCTTTTGGATGACGTACCCCGACAAGCAACATCACAGTGATAGGAAGGAGAGAAATGAATCGATTCGCAAATGTCATCCGCAAACATGTTTAGGAAGGGTCTGGAAGACTCCCAGAGAATGACTTTATTGCAATCTAAAATACGGTTGAGGAATGTCGTCCCTCAACAAGCACTCGGGAGGGGCGAACGGATCAAGACGCCACTAATGGAATCCACTGTTTTGGGGATGACATCATACATTCTACTAGATACCGGAAGCGCGATCACGGCCAGCTAAGCTCTCTTTCGAGGAGAAAGAAGCGTACACCAATCAAAGGAGCTTGATGTTGTTTGGCCCGTAGGCCGAGAGAATCTAATTTAGAAACAGAAACACTAAGTTAACGTGGCCCCTCCAAGAACGCCAAGTGAGTGAGCCGCCAACTCTGACTACTGTGACTCTCCTACATGCAGTTATACAACTACAGGCTATGACGCGGGTGGGGATGCTACGGTTTCTATCTAGACGAGACATTTACCGCGTATCGGTTTGTGTGTGTTAGAAGAAGTTGAAACAAGAAAACAGGAAAGCGCGAGAAGAGTTTTCAAGAGGGCAAAAAACAGAATATGCCATACGGTATATTCTGTAAAACCCTTTATCGGTTCTAACTATTATAGATTTACCTGGTAAACCACGCATGCGTGAAGAGTGAGAAAACCCAGGTAAAGGTCTGTAATGAATAATAATTGATTTGCATCCATCTGGCAAGTGTTGTTTTGTACATGCATGACTTGTGCACACAAGCATTGCTTGTAGCGCACATGTGCAAATCCGAGTCTTCCTCCTTTGTGCAGTTCCTCCTTCGTCTACATGTGAAAAGATTTAAAACTTAAGGTTATGTGTACATCATTTGTTGCTCAAGGTTTCCTCCTGGGCACCTCAGTACAACAATCGTTCGTCCTTACATACATCCTTGCACACACTTTTTTCATTTTGTATATATATAATTTAATTAACCCGTGAGGAGGGAAGGTTATGGTTTTGTTTTGTTTGTTTTATGTAAGCATTTGTAGTGGGCGTTTATGTTTCAGATGTTTTCCTATGTCGTATTTGCCTAGGGATTTTACAAGTTTATTTTGTGTATTGTTGGTGCTTATGTAGAAGTTTTGAGCGAGTTGTTTTAAGTGATCTTGTATTGGTACTATGTTTATCTGTTGCTGTAGTGGAATTAGTCTTTTGTACCTGGGACATTGTGTTATTAATTGTACTACTCCGTTTTGAAAAACTTGTAACTTTTTAAGTGTGTTTTTGTAGCATGTCCCTAGGCTGGAGATGCATATGTAAGAATCGGTTTGATTAAAGAGTTGTATAACATTACTTTTGATTTAATGCTGAGTTGACTGTATGCTAATAGGCTTTTAAGTTCTTTGAGTCTACCAACTGATTTACTTATCTGTGTGTTTATGTGTGTACCAAAGCTTATTTTAGAATCTAATTTCACTCCCAGGTACTTAGCTGAGTCTTTCCATTGAATTTCTTCGTTGTGTATGTTTAGGCTTGTATTTGGTTTCCTTTTCCGCTTTGTAAAGTATACAGACTTGCTTTTGTTTGCATTTATTTTGATTTTCCATTTTTAAAATCATAATTGTAGTTTGTCTAAGTGTTCTTGTAAATACCTTGTTGCTAGTCGTGGTTAGAAGCTTCTAGCATTTATGCAAGTGTCATCTGCAAATAAAGCTATTTCTGTGTTTTGTGTTTTTGGTATGTCATTAATGAACAAACTGAATAGGGTGGGACCTAAAAGAGAGCCTTGGGGTATACCTGCTTCTTTATTTATCTTGCTTAATTCTGACTTCCTCGTTTTTTTAGATATGAGTTGATTAAATGTATGTAAATGTCAGGCAGTTTAATTTGAATAAGTTTGTAGAGAAGTTATGTAATCCAAACTCGATCAAATGCCTTCTCTACGTCTAGAAATATTGTTCCTGTTCCTTGCTTTTTGTTAATTTTTTCTGTTATAAACTCCACTGGTCTGACAAGTTGGTGTCTGGTTGAATGGTGTTCTCTGAATCCAAATTGTGTGTTTTGATGTGGCTTTTAATTCGTGTTAACAGAATTTGTTCGGTTACTTTAGCTAATGTGTTAAGTAGGCTTATAGGTCTATATGGAATTTGGGATCTTTAACTCTTTGCGGTAGTGCTACAACTTTTACTAGTTTCCAAGCTGAAGGAAAATGGGCATGTTTTAGAATCACATTAATAATTTGGATTAGAAAGTGTATGGCTTCATTAGGGAGATTCTTGATACATATATTTTAGATATTATCAGGGCCTGCAGTTTTAAGTGGTTTAAGCTTTTTTATTATCTTTGTTAATTCTCGTTTATTTGTTTTTGTTGCACTAGTGATACGATTGTTTAGTAGGGTGTTATGTACTGTGTTTTAACTAGAATGTCATTTCTTTTATCAGTTAGTGTATCGTTTGGTTTGAAAGTTTTTTCAAGGGTGTCAGCTAATGTGTCGGCTTTGTCTGTATTAGAATATACTAATCCTTTTTCACCATGTAATGAGGGTGTGGGAGTGTACGGTTTGGTCAAGTGTTTTGTTACTTTCCAAATACTATTGTCTTTGAAGTTTAGCTTTTCAATTTTTTGTCCCATTTGTATCTTTTGTAGCGAGATATTTTTAATTTAATTATTCTACGTAATTTATTTACTTTTTCTTTGACTGTGTTATCTCTGTGCTTTTGGAACACTTTTCGTAAGTGATTTCGGAGTTTGATCAATTTAGTTATATCTCTAGGGAGTGTGTGAGCTTGTTCTTTATTTAGCTTGTGTGGAATAGCAATTTCAGTGGCATGTTGAATGGCTGATGTTAATTTTTAACTACTTTGTCTATGTCCGTGCATGTGTTTAGAGTGTGCTCGCCTGAAATGTCTTGTATGATTGTTTCGTGGTATAATTTCCAGTTTGCATTTTTTTTTAATCTTTGAAAATGTTAATTTCATTCTTGGCTGGGGAAGATTTAAATTCAATGAAAATTGGCTGATGATCTGAATCTAACTCGTCCTCTGTTTTAATTTCTAAGTACTAATTGTGTTTTTGTGTAAGGCAAAGTCGAGGACGTCTGGCTGGTTTCCATTCGCGAGATAGTGTGTAGGTTGGTATGGTGAAAAAATTTGAAGTGGAGGGAATTCGATAAACGTGTTCAGTGCTTTACCATTGTCATTTGTTTTTTCTGGAGCAAAATAAAGGGTGTTTGTTATTATAATCACCTGCTAATATAGCAGCTTGGCCTACATTACTTAATTTTCTTATATCTTCTGTGTCTATTCGTACTGAGGGTGAATTGTTTTTACCTTTAATGCTAATTGAGCTGTTTTTAATATAAATTCTTATGCCTACAGCTTCAATTGTGCTTAATGTGGGTAGTGTGAGTTCGTCATGCCTGAGTTTACTGTTTACAAGTGCTAGGACCCCCTGACCTTGTAATATACCAAATCTACCGTTACGGTAAATGTTGAATTCATGAACTTTAACTTGTGAAGCTGGTGTAAGTTTGGTTTCGCTTATTAGTGCTATTGGTATGTTTTCTGTTCTCAAGAAGTCTGTAAGTTCGTCAAGTTTTTCAGTTAACCCCTGTGCGTTCCAGGAGAGTATCTGTAAATTTGTAGTATCCATAATGTACATACCCATTTAGAACCCTGTTGAGCGTGTATCAGTTTGTGTTGTTTGCTATCTAGTTTGTACTGTGCATACAGCTCCTATCCATTTTATTAAGTTATCAATAAAGTCTCTTAGTTGGAACAGAACTGTGTGAACTTCACTTTGGTTTGATGTTTGTGTGGCTATGCCATCTAGTTTGTTATATATATATATATATATATATATATATATATATATATATATATATATATATATATAGATAGATAGATAGATAGATAGATAGATAGATATAGATATAGATATAGATATAGATATAGATATCTTTGTATGTGGTAGATGAACGTTTGTGTTTATCTGGATTGCTATTGTTTTCTGAGTAAGAAACTGTACCAGAGCCAAGATCAGTATCTTCTAAGTGTGTTTTTTGTTGCTTAACTTTCTTTCTTCTGCTTTTAACTCTCTGAGGCTTGGAAGAATTTACTTTCAAGTGTTCTGAGATTGAATTTGGACTTGCAAGTGGTGTGATTACTTTTGGTAGATTAGGTAGGGTGGGAGGAGGATTGAGTGTTGGTAAGCTCGTTAGGATGGTGGATAGGGTACTGGATTGGGTGTTTGGTGTGTCTGGGGTGAGGGAAAGAGATATCGGTTTTGTTGTGGAGTCACAGAGTGTTGTGTTGGTGGTTGCTGTCCTAAGTGTTGATTAGTGTGAATCGGTGGTGCAGAGTGTTGTGTTGGTGGATGATGGCCTAGGAGTTGTGTAGTGTGATTCGACTTTCTATACTCTGTAACTCTGTATTGCTGGTTACCATTGCCAAATCTTGATTCCCAGATCTTTTGGTAAACTTTACATCCTCTATAATTAACAAGGTGGTGACACATACAATTGACACACATTGGAGTGACGCATCTGTCTTCTTTTTTCAGTCACTGCTTCTGATGTGGTCCTGCACATTTCACACATCTTGGTCTTAAATTATATCCAATAGAAAAGTGATCAAAATTCTGGCATCTGTGACATTGTACAATATCAGGTGCAGATGTCTCATAGTCACAGACAGATATGGCTATGAAGTGTATGTGTCTGAGCTTTTTAAGTATTTCTTTCGCTTTGGCATCTGGCAACTTTACAAGAAAGAGTGGCATGTTTACATTTGTTTTCCCTGCTTTCCTGTTGTTTGTGTCTGTGTAAACTCTCTTTGTCATCTGGTGTACCTGAACATGATATGTTTGTAAGTTTAGCCTTAAAAAGTCTTCTATTTCTACTGACGACATTTGAATTGGTAATCCGCGTACTACCATCTTAATTGTCCTGTCTTGTGATGGCCCTACGTAAAAATGTTGTATGTCATTGTCTTTCAAATTGTCTAGTATTGAGTCGTGTGTCATTTTGCTTAACGGTTGATTTGAAATCCGTATATGTTTGGTTTGCCTGTCAGATTACCAAATTTCTTAGTAAGATACATGTAAGTGTCCCATTTCTTGACTGTTACTGGAGGATATCTTTTACTTTGTTTTAAGTCTATGTCACTATCACAGACTTAAAACTGTCTTTCTCTAATGACGCGCTATACTTTAGTGTTTCGGCAGTAATGTTAGCTGGTATGGTGAGCAATTTGTCTACATAGGATTAACCTGAAGGGGAAGACCTGATATCTGAAATTGTCTGTTTGTCTTTCTGTATGGGTTCATTAACTCCTGAAATAGAATATATAACATCTTGTCTAATATCATCGGTCACTTGTTTACTTACCGCCAACAGCACCTTGGCAGCCTCTTTGGTAATGGATGTCACTTCAGTTCTTGATACTTCATCTGTCCGTGATGGCGAGTTGTCCACGTCCTGTTCCATGTCGTCCTTCGTAACTTTGGTCAAACTATAACACTTCACTTTTCGGAAGGGACGTTTCCCTTTGTATCCTAACCTCTCTGATTCTGGCTGTATGGGTTCTTTTACATTTATTTCTCAGCGTCCAGCACATTTTGCCAGTGTTTTAGCAGCGGAAAAATGGCATTGCAGTAATACTCAGAGGATTATAAGCAAAGTCTGTCTCATTGCGCAATGATTATCCATGGAGATGGTTGTGAGGGGAATGGAAAACGTGATAAATTTTTAACGCAAGATTCGAGGCTGCGGTAGAGAGCCCAATGTATCTCAGTCATGTCGTTGTATAATATCACTGGCCAAAAGAGGCCTGACATTGTTGGTAAGGAACTGTACACTGTTGCAATTCGTCAATGCTGTATCCTTCTCCTGCAGCGCACGTTGCGCACGTTTTAACAGCTGCGTGTACATACAGGTTCGCAGTGATAATTTGCACTAGTCGCAGTGTAACACTTAGCGACTAGTGAACCAGATCTTGCGTCTGGTTGTTTTATGGTGTGAAGTACATTGTCCCTCAGTAGCAATCAATGTCTCACACGCATGAAAGTCTTAGAGAGGAAATGTTTTCGTCACTGCACTGATGAGATCTCAATAGAATATGGATGAATTGCAGCACCGAGAAAGCAACTGTCATTGTTGAGTTCTTATTGGCTCCCTACAGTGTGTGGGTGCCCACTTACTAAACTAGAACGCCTTTTATATACAGCATAGGTGGTTGTTTCGTCAAAAACCAGAAGCATTCTCCGAAGTCACAATAAGTTTATCTCCTGTATTGCTCTATGTCGGCTTTCTGGACCTCGTCATCCAAGACCTATGTGCGCTCACTGCGAGATTCGTCACACAGCATACACAAATGAAAATATTTATTAACGTTGTCTCTTATTTCTTTCAATTGTCTTTCGTTTTGTTAATCTAGTTAATAGATGTCATTATTTCTATTTCCTTTCAGGTTGTCGTCTGCTTCTTAATACCTATTGTTTGAACAGCATAGGTCTACTTTTACATGCGAACTTTCACTATCGTTTTCTCCGTTTGCAAATCGAGTCGGTCCTGTCTGGGTCTTGAGAATGTTGAACCTCCTGTTTCTGCAGCACGTGTCTGCATAAATTTCTGCCTGGCAATTTTTTCTGCCATTATTTGATTAATAAGAGGCAGCAGGGCAAGAGAATTATTGCGTGTGGCTAATCTCATCAAAGCATCTGTCCTCATCTTTGGAAGAGGTGGAAGGAAGAACATTATCATCCTAGTTACCATCTATAGAAGAGACATAATCACATAAATTTAATCACCCTCAGATATTAGCATAATGTAAGTGTTTCTGCGCATCCTTATACTTTATTCGTAGATTTATTTCTACTAGATTCGGTTATATTAGAACCTGCTTAAGCATTTCTTACAACCACAGAATCTATGTTGTGCTTGTTTCTTATTGCAAAGTATTTTTATTCTCGAAATCACTCTTTGATATCAACAATAACAATTGATATGGTTATCCCAAGTATAAAAAGAAGGCATCAAATACTTTGAATGTATCTCTTCGCGTGGCATAAAGATATTATCTTTAGAGTCAATTATATTAATTACAATTAATCAAAAGACAAAACATTTATTTATAAAGTTTCAGATATAGCTCGAATTGCCACTTTACACAGAAACTAAGTAACGTTGCAACAAACTAAATAAGATTACTACAAACAAAATAACACAAAATTAAATTTTGAAACGACCCATACCACAAAAATGATATCAATAACAAAACGATTATAATACACAAGAGGAATAACTAAGATATTTGTATTTAGCATTCGATGGAAAGGGCTTTCAGATCCGAAAATGTGAATATTTGAGTCAATAGTATTGTACATAATTCTAGTCTATGGAATAAGGATCGCTGCAGTATACTTAACATAGGAGTTGTACAATGAAGGAAGTTATTAGTTCTGGTTATTTGCAAGGGAACACGGAAGTAAAATTTAGATACCAACTGTAAAGTTCTAAGATTTCCGTTAAGGATTTTTTGTAAGTACATAAAATCTGCCAACTTGCGACGAGAAGAGGGAACATGGAGACCCAGAACAGATAATAACTCGGGTTTTCTGAAGCTACGTAGTGATTGTATTCTTCTTTCGACTATGGCAAGAAAAAGGTTCAGAACAGATTCAAGATGAGATAGATTAGAAATATACCATGTTCCAAAATAGGGAGCAATATTTAATTTTAGGGGATATGAAGGTTTTGTAGAACATACTCAATAAATGAAGGTCCATCATTTCTATAAATCTATATAGAAGATCAAGTAAGCGCATAGAATTGTTAGTTATAGAAGTCACGTGAACATCAAGCAAAAGGTTTTCTTCAAATACCACTCTAAGGACCTTTTGAGAAGGAACGTCAGCGATAGGACTACCTTTAAATGTAAAGGCAGATGGGATTTGATTCCTCTTTAAAAAATAGTATCAAAGGAAGATTTTGAGAGATTCATTTTCAAGTTCCACGCATTACACCTGTCCAAGAGGTCAAAGATGGAATTTTGGAGAACAGCAACATCCTGTAATGATCTGACTTCTCGAAATAATTTACATTCGTCAGCAAAAAGTAGAATTTTTGTTTTAGATGACGAGAGACAATATGGGAAATCGTCCATATATAGAAGGTTAAGGAGAGGCCCAAAATATTACTTTGAGGTACACCAGAGAGAGTGGGAACAAAATTAGAAGATGTTCCAGAAAGAACAATACATTGTTCACGGCTAGTGATATAATCTCGCAATAATGAAAGGAAGTTACCATGGATATGAAATGGGTGAGTTAATTTATAAAGGAGAAGATTACAATCAATTCTATCGAAAGCCTTACTAAGATCTAGACAGATGACATCAAGTTGTGTGTTATTAGACAGAGATTGAGTAGTATCAGAGGGTAACAAGGTAAAGTTGGTTAGAGTGTAACTACCAGGAAGAAAGTCATGTTGAGAAGAGTCTAGATAGAGTGAGAAAAAATATTAAGTATATATTTGATGATTCTTTCACACATCACAGACAAAACAAATAAAAGAGAAATTGGTATGTATGAAGAGACAGGTCTTGTCTCCAGGTTTCGAAATGGTTAAAATATTCACCTGCTTCCAAGAATAAGGAAATACACCTTCAGCAAAACACTGTTTTAAAAGACGAGGAGAAGTGAAAGTCAATGGTTCAGCAGCATTACATAAAATATAGCACTAATGTTATCAGAGGCGGGAAAACGATGTAGAGGTGAAGAAGGATATATATATATATATATAGATAGATAGATAGATAGATAGATAGATAGATAGATATTACCTCATCAGATGATGTACTTAATGAAGCCAGTGAATGAGAACAGATCGGTTGAAGCTGAGAATGCAGAAAAGGAGTATATTGAACACAGAAATTGTTAGAGAAGTATTCATTCACTAGATGTACCCTTTTCCCCAGCAGCTGTAGCCGAATCATAAATCACATCTGTCGGAACACGTGACTTACATCTTATAGAGTTTAATTGAGACCACAAATCTCTTAGGATTGGTAGATATTTTAGATGTCACGTCATTAGTATAATTTTGATACTTTGCTCTAAGCAATTTCTTAGAGTAGCGCTGATCTGGTAGAAATAGCTATATGTATGAATATTAGGATACTGCTTCCAAAGCTCCTGTACATTTTTTATTTTTCTCAAAAGAAACCGCGCTTCCGCATCAAACTAGGGAGGATACTTAGAGGATCGAAATTTCTTTGTATTCACAATGTATTTACAGGTATCATGAATTACACCCGTTAACAAATCAATCGCTTCATTTAAATTAAGTTATCAAGTATGCACCATACGAAAAGAGAAACAGTGCGGTTAATATCATACCAAGGAACTTTTCTCCGAAGATTAATATGCTGCCTGGGAATACAAGGGGGAGCCTTCAACTTTGTTTTTAAATGATTAATACATAGTTCCAACTGCAAACTCTCGTGATCAGATGGAATAAAATTTATAGATGGAGCGATAATACATCTATCACATGTGGATAACACATAGTCCAAAATTCTATTGTCCCTTGTATTGTGCATATTATATTGGAAAAGTCCAAGACCGTGTATATAATTTTCCATGAACTATCTGTGGGAACTCCAGTTTTTATACTTGACCATACCATGTGCATATTAAAATCTACGAACAATAATACATCACCCTCTGAAAGGACAGCTAATGTTGAATCTCTGCAGGCCATTAGCAGTTTCCTAGGGCTATTTTATGTGGATAGTAGAAGCAACCAATTAGTAATTATTTGCTTTGTTAAGACGCACGTCATCCCAAACAATTTCACTGTCAGTTTTCAGATCCATTCTCATTTTACTAGGTCATTTAGAGTTAGTATATCCTGCTACACCACCTGCTCGACTTCTACATTCACTACTTTATATATTAAAATGCCAGTAAAGGTATTTCTGCACTAGACATATTTTAATTTAACCAAGGGCCGCTAAAAATAACACAGTTGTTGAGTAGAAATTATGGTAAATGAATTGCACAATCTAATCATTTGTTGTTTACAGATTGGGGATTTTGGTAATAACAATTAAAAATGAATTCATTACTACGCTGATTGTGGACCGGGATTTAAATGCACATCTCCACACAGTAAAATCATAAACAAGAGTTTGTACAAGTTTAAGTTCTTCTTTACACTTTTACACTGTACTTAGTCTTTCGAAAAATTCTTGTTAGGAGTAGGGTTACCATATAACAGATTTTTTTAAAAATACATTTTCACAATTTAAAAAAAAATCTACAAATAAACTAATGGCATAGCTAGAAAATATTATTTATGCTAATATACTTATAGAATCAAAAAACATTGAACTGCTGAACAAGACTATATTATTCGTAAAACAATAATTACAAATAACGTTTCGTCCTTCTAGCAAAGATCCTCATCAGAGAGTGTCACTCTCTGATGAGGATCTTTGCTAGAAGGTCGAAACATTACGTGCAATTTATTTTTTTACGAATAATATACTCTTGTTCAGCAGTTCAGTGTTTTTTATCTTAATTGCAAGACGTGCAACTATGTTTTGTTGTCACTTTTAGAATACCTATCACAAAAATGTTAATGCAGTGTTTCAGGTCACCATTTCAATAATTAAAGGAAAAGGCACTACACTATTTTTTTTGTGTTATGCATTTATTCTTCTCACAAATTTAATTCTCAATCATACACTGAAAATGTATAGGTAGACTTCTTGAGAAATTGAAATATTTCGTACATTGAAATAATTGCTGTTGCATTTGTATGTAAATTTGTATATAACATTGTTCAAGTTCAATACGATTATAGCAATAAGTAATACCAACCGAAAAAGATAAAAAAAATGATCACTGGCAATCATCTTCATCTGCTTCATTGAGTTCAGAATTAGATATTTTTGGTTGAACAAATTTCAGAAAGTAGCTTCTTATTTTGCAACACATAATCATAACATTTTACACAAGCGAATTCTTTATAATTACACTGCACACATACAATTCCCTTAACAGACTCAGTCTGTCCCAACCTTTTGTCCATTGACTGTTTAATAGAGAAAAAATATTTCTACATTGTGACTAGACATAAAAAAAGGTCTGCAATTATAAGTAGTTCGGAGCAAGAAGCAATATTTACACCAGATATCATTTGATAACAGTTCATCTGTTTCATTACTAACATAATTAGTCAGAACTATATCAGAAAGAGTGAAAGCACCTTGAATCATATATTTTAACATGAAGCTTCTCATTCCCATACATGATTGTTTGTTCCACATCCTCCCATTTCGGAACATTTTTTAAATCCATCCACTTAAACACATAAAATTCTTAATATTGAAATAACGATTTCTGAAGATATGTTAGCATCCCCATAAGCAGAGTACGGATAGGTAATAAGTTCATATGTCAGATAGTTTCAAGATTCGCAACGGACTGAAACAAGGCGATGCCTGTCACCAATACTGTTTAACTCTGTGTTAGAATATGCGGTTTTAAAAATTAAAGGGGACAAAAAGGGACTATTATTGAATGGTTTGAATCAATTGTTCGTATACGCGCAAGGGCGCTTATAGCGGGGAGGGCTTTGGGGGTCCTGGCTCCCCAAAGTTTAAGTGGTCGCCCTTAATGGGGGACCCAAATGATAAGGTGAATTCATTTCTCCTATTTCTACAGTACATGCTCATTCGTTTTCCCTTTCTACTAAGCTTATCTCCCTTTGCCAAATCTAATTCATTGATAAATTCGAAAAATACATTTACATTTCGGCATGGTTCATATCGCAGATCAACACTTTATTCTTCCGTCACTGCCGTGTAACAACTGCGAGTAGAGCAGTTATAAGTCACTGAATATTTCTTAATCTGATGTCATGAGACTGAAAACAGAGGAAGCCGATATGAAATGTTAGAAAGAAACTTATGTCTGAACGTGAGCCGCGATAATTGTCTCAAATGCTTTGAAATCAAAACTTCAATCGATGGCGGCAACAGAAAAGACGCAAATGTCCAGTAATGTTTAATTGTTGGAAGAAACGTTTCTTCCATTCACGCTTACAACTCGATGGGTTCGATGTATTATATTACTTTGAAAATAGATCCCAGCCACCCCTACCTTGCCAGTTGCAAAAATCTTAACAA
>JAGDQP010002489.1:20788-38465 GCA_022664845.1 Lepisma saccharinum
AACATATGTATATATATATATATATATATATATATATATATATATATATATGGTATACAGAGTGTAACTTTATAAATGTAACAAACATCGGGAGGATCATGCGTAGTATCAGCCCTAGGGGCCCTCAACGATGCTCAAAACTCTATTACGAATACTAATCAATGTAGAGCAGGTGGTTCACAGTTTTGTCAAAGAAATGAGACTTTCTGAAAATGCACATGCCAGTAGTGAGGAAAAGGGGCGCGAGGCATTCATAGCGTAACATGAGGGATTCCCGAAGATTAGGATAGTTAATGTGGGTCAAATTGAGCAACAACAACACGTTGATTCTAATGGAAGGGAATCTTGGGGAATCTTTCACTTCATTTGGGATTCCCTCACGCATTTTCCAATGATTGTTGACATGCGTAATTCCTGAACGAGCAAGTCTGATTTCTGTGAGGAAACGGTGGACTGCCAGCTCCGCAGCTATTAATGTTCGAAATAAATCGCCTGGAAATACAATGTACCATCATGCAAACACGCTAACTTTATTTATTCCTTACCCATCTTGCATCTGTGAGGGTTATCGACTTGCAACCACCGTATTGTCGTTCTATGGCATTAACTAGTTTTACATGCTCACTTCCACTCAATTTCGCTGTCCAGTAGTTAGAGAATCCTTCATTTCATTTGAGATGCTCTCGCGCATTTTTTAATCTTTTCTTACATTTTTTAAATTATCTTTGGGATCCGCCTTCCACTGCTGTCTCTCTGCATTCTTTGCACAAAAACGCTGCGTACTTCCTGGACGTACAGCACGAGCAGTTGTTCGCTCTCCCCATTTTGGGACAGGCTGTCCCTTGAGATTCTTGGATTCCCGGAATTCCGTCAGTCCAAGAAGCTCTTATGTTTCTATAGTCTGGACTTCAGGTGTTGCGGGACGGACTTTTGATCAGGCATCCAAGGTTCTCCTGGTCTTTAGTTCATGTTTAGAATATTTGCTTGGGGGGGGGGGGCGTTCCCTACTTACCATATTTGCAATTTTATTATAAAAACAAAAAAAACATTGATACATAACATTTAGGACAAACACATGGACAACACAGGGACTTCACAACGACAACACAAAAAATGGACTTGGTTCGGCATCTTCTTCTTTTGCTGCCCCTGCAACGAGATAAGAGAGGAATTTTAGGATCGGATTGCGCGTGGGGATGTTGTTTGACCCACAAAGTTTTTTTCGTTTCTCCTTCCTAATCGTCTTCTATAATGTTATTTCCCTCTTCCTCACTCACCATAGGGTTTAGGTTGTTTTCATTGGCCACACTTTCACTCTCACTTCATTTACACTTGTATTCCTTGGGGAATAGGGGGTGATCAGCAAACCATAGCCGTAGAAATGATGTTTTCCCGCAAAGTTTGTATGTATCTACCTTTGTTCTCCTTACTAGCTTTCCCTTCATTTCCACCTTAGATTCCTCTTCTGACTTCAATCTCCATCATTCACTCATTTAGTCACACATATACTAGGCTATATTGCTGTACGCTTCCATTCCGTGTTCCGGAATGTAAGTGTTGTTTGGTTGTTAAATATTTTAATTATTATATATCATACTATTTCACTACACTTTCCTGCCACCACATTTATTCAACACGCACACTATGAGCGGCTCTTGTGCCGGAGTTCCTGCACAAGGCACTCTAATTTGTCACTGGCTTCCAGCGGCCATTTATTCACTTTCTTTGCTGAGAACCATGTTCTAATTAGTTGTTCTGTGTGGTTTTATTTAGATCACTTTTTGGTTGTTTTTAACGTATCTTGATGGTTATTTGTCCACGTCTAGATACATAATGTTCGTTCGAGATGCTTGCGCGGCACCCGCGCGACGCTGCACACACACGACACGCTCAAGCCTCACAAAACCTGTAATCGTTAATCTTCTATATTAAGTTTATTTATCCTTATATCTATGTCATGCTTCCCCTCATAAATCTATCTTTGTAGTACCTTGAGATTTTTTATGTCAGTTTCTGAAGTATCAAGGTGAGTTCCGGTGTTCGCAGGACCTCTACCCTGTTTACATCCTTTATTCTATTTTTTAGATTAAATACCAAATTTTCAGTTTCGGTACATCTTAGTACTATATGTTCTGGTGTATCTTTTGTGTTGCAGGCTATTGTGTGTAGCTATTGTGTTCTCTTAGTTTCTGGCGGTGTATAATGCTTTTACTTCTTCTTCCATCTTCTCCATTTTTTCTTTTATTTGCTGCTTTCTTCCTTCGTATTGAAGGGTCATTATCTCCAATTCCTTAATCCTGGCACTTCCGTCTATTGCCTGTTGTTTGAGTTCTTTGAGTTCCTGATCTAGCTTATAAATTTCTGTTTCCCTTTCTTCCACTCTTGTTTGTCTCACTACTAGTTTTAACTCCTGCCCCCTTAATCTTTCATTCTCTCTTGTGAGATTTTCATTGTTTTTCTCAAGTCCTTCCCTCTAGATAGGCTACTCTCATCTTAAGTTCATCGTCCTCTTGCTCTTCTGCTGCTTCCTCACGGTCCATGTCCCCCTTTCTGTGTATTCTTAGCGCCGGAGTTGGAGTTGCTGTTGATGTTGTTGCCTCCTCCTTTTGGGGTTCTTCTCAATCCGCGTATATTTCCTAAACAATTTTGTCTTTTAATTCTCTTTCTTCTTTTGCTGACCTCATTTCATTTGGGTTTAGTTCTTTTTTCTTTATCTTTTCCTAAAATTTAAAGCGAAACGGGTTGTTGGGATTAGATTCCGTATCACTCGATCCGGTTTCCGATCGCCACTCGTTTTCGAGTTTTCTTAAGTCCTGTCTTTGTAATGTCCAGATCATCAAAACTGTTCGTTTTCGTCCTCTTTGCTCTATCGGACATCTCGAAATCAAAATACACACACTCAGTCGCCGAAACACTCGCAAAACTTCGACAAATAATGGTACTCACTGGGGACACGATTAAAGAGAGCCAACATCCGGAAGGCCAGATGACACAAATGCCCAGGTTGTGGGGGTGAGGGGGTTTACTCCGAAATATGGGAAACATTCGAAGCGGTAGGCTGCAACAAAAATAAAATGAAATAAAAAAATGGGGTGGGGCTAGAGGGGTCAGTGAGAGACACCAAGAGACTATCCCCAAAATGTTCTCTGTCAGATTCTAGTCGAAAAGCATTTTGGGGATGGGGTGGGGGATGGGATCAGTGACGCCAATGGACGAGGTCATCCACGCCCCCAAATGTCAGCACCCCAGCCTGAATGGTCCCGGAGATATACCCACTTTAGCCTTCCATTTCAACTATACACATGCACTCGGGAGTTTGGATGATTTTGGTAGTTCAGAACTAAGCTTTATTTTCACTTAGCAACAGAAGTTGCTTCAAGATTGCCGTTATATGCGACTTCATACACTGCCAAAGTGTTATCGTTTATTTTATTGCCATAAGAATAGCATGCGAATTTTAAAAGTCTAATAACTCCTCAAGGAAAAATCGGACACATATGCCATCATTCACAAAATGTACCACTTGTATAGTTTAATAAAGTTTGCTACTTACAGTTTGCATTCTCTGCGTTTCTTCCCCGAAAATTTACACCTTTTCTGGAACAAATTTAGCACTCGTCTGGCCTATATCACTGCCCACTCTAGTCCACTGTGAATCTTTTCTGACATGTGCATTTTCTCATCGAGCAATTGTGATATTCTTGACGAAACGATGGACCAACAGTTCTACAGTATAAATGTTATAAATAAATCGCCTTCAAATACGGTTTTTTACGTCTTTACGGCCCCCTTTATATATATATATATATATATATATATATATATATAGGGTGATTCAAAAGTCCGGCACCATAGGACCATTTCGTCATGCAGTGCACTAGAGAAATAGAACAAAAATGTTGTGGTACAAGTTCATATGGAGAATTCAACTAGCGTATTCAGGGAATCAATGACGTAGCGGAAATACATATGAGAGGGGTCAACTTGAAAATTTCAAATAGAAACTGGGTTCACTTTTTACATTTTTGGAATCAGTATTGAAAACAAAACAACTTTTAGAGGAAAACTGTTTCGATATTTTGTATGGTTTGGGAGCAACTTGAAAATTTAAAATGGAAAGTTTTTTAATTAAATTTTCTTATTTGTATTCTAAACGAGAGAGCGAGCTTTAATGAGGGACGTATAGTTTTTGTTAAAAAGGGCTCTAAGCCATTTCGTTTAAGAAGTCTTGGAAGGAATTGAAACTGTGATTAATTCAGAATACTCTAAAATATTGCATTACGTATTATTATTTGCCTGTATTCATAAAGATAAATGGTGTGTGTAATGTCTCTACATTCTGACAAAATTTCTAGTGTTTTTCTCTTTTACTCGATTATTTATTTTCATTTATTTTTCTACTTTTGCTTGTTTTTTCCTTCTCTATCCATACCAACATCATTGGATCATAATCTGTAATTTTCGACCTTGATATTTCAATTATTAAGTCACCCGTTATTACAATATTTTCATCCAGGCCTTGAACATAATTTTGAAACAAATTGCAAGTATCGAGCCTGTAGAAAAAAACAAATATATTTATAAATTTGACCGAGGACTTGACAGGCTTTTCTTCAGTATCACCAGGAGAATACACTCAAGTTTACCCTTTCTGATTGGCGGCAATCTATGACCGTAGAAAATAGGGCACAATATCTTATAGTGTTTTAACAAAATCATAATTTCATGCATAAAATTCGCATGATCCCTACGACAAATATTTCTTATTGAATATTTTACGTAAACTACGTAAAATAGGGCAAAAAATCTGTGCATCAAAGTGTTAGCAAGGTGAATTATGAAAACGTAATTTATTAAACTACCGTTGTGTGTATGGAAAGATAAATATTTATTCCTGCAGTACATATTTACTTTATTTGATATTACAAATTTTACCTCTGTTACATATTTATTTTACATATTTCATTAGTTTTTGTGACATATTATGCAAAATTATACTATTGGATACATAAAAATATTTTTTACTTTGGTGCAAACACCCGCTCTAGCAGACGAACTGTGTAGGAGTTCGTATAGTGACGTCATGGTAAAGATCTTAATAGATGAATGCCCTACCTAATAATATTCAATCTACCTTGGAATGAGCCAGGGTGACAAGCATTGTTCCAGAGGGCTCCATTCCGAACAACAGTGAACACTTTCGAGTTCCGATATTCCATTGCATTGATGATGTAAGTTGTAAGATTTTGCGTGAAACTTATTAATCCAAAGATCCACGTATGACTCAGCGAGCCCCAGACAGGGAAATCTGAGTGACAGTATCACACCTAGGGTCAGGGAAAGCAACATCAAACAAAATCGATATTCAGTACTTCGCGCCGACATTTAAATGCACAAGGAGTCAATCAGTCGTTGCCTGTTATGTTTCAGTTTTGTTTCGATGCAACAACAGGTCTCCTGTATAATTTTCCCACATGAGTGTCCGTGGTTGCTAATTCCTCTGTCGCAAGAGGCATTGCGATAACATGACTTGCTCTGATTGGCTGCGAATATCGTTAGCTAGCTGGCGATTTCCATTGCTCGTATAAACATTTGTTTCTCTATACTAGTACGTTTTACTTTAATCGATAATATCTTCATGTTGCGTCATACGCTATTCAGGCGATGAGTAAGGAATGGTTTACCAGTATATTCATACCTTGGCATAGTGCAATCCTACATTGTGTGCTTAGTGTGGAGAGTGCTACTTTCAACAGCTATTGAGAGGTAACTAATAATGTACACTAGTCAGCAGAAGGCGGAAATGGTTTTACTTCACGCGACAGGACTGAGGCAACGGGACACAACAGAGGAATTACCACCGGCGACATCCAGATCAACGGAAACCAAATCATACTACTTTCGGCCGTTTACTGAAACGGTTTAAAGCCACAAGGAGTATTCACGACAAACCACGTTCAGGACGGCCAGCTACAGCAACAGCGAAGTGAAAACCAGGTGACGTACTAGCGAAGTTGTGTGTTAGTCCAACACGGTCAACAAGGAAGGTGGCACAGGAAAGCGGTGTCAGTCAACCATCCGTGTCCAGGATACTATCATCCAATCACTTCCATCCCTACTGCATGCATTTTGTGCAAGAGCTTCATGGTGATGACACGGATAGACGGGTACAGTTCTGTGAGTATTTCGAAGAAAGAAGAAGACACCAGCCAAATCTTGAGAGTGATATGATGTTCAGCGACGAGGCATGCTTGCATTTGAACGGAATAGTGAATAAACATAACGCTGTGTATTGGTCAGCTGAAAATCCTCATGTAGCTGTAGAGAGACATCATCAGACTGATACAAAGTTAAACATCTGGTGTGCCATACGCGGGAATGTTCTTGGTGGTCCCGTGTTTCTGAATGACAGGCTCACTGTGGACCAGTACAAACATCATATCGAGGCTACACTGTTGCCATACTTAGATAATCTGGCCCTGGAAAGCAAGCTTGTTTTTTTCACCCAACAAGATGGGGCACCACCGCACTTCGGCCAGGGAGTCCGTCAGTTGCTGGATGAAGTACTTCCTGGACGTTGGATTGGTAAACGGGCCCAGTTGAAGGCCGCCTAGATCGCCAAACCTTACACCATTAGACTATTTCCTCTGGGGACATCTCAAGTCTACAGTACACACTAATAAACTCCGAACACTAATAGAGCTACAAGAGAACATCAGGAGAGCCTGTGCAGAAATAACACCTGCAATGTTAAGGAATGTGGGCAGAAGTTTTCTTCGCCGTATTTGTATTTGCCGTCAGCATGGTGGAAGCCAATTTGAGCATCTTCTCCGTTAGTGTATGTAAAGAACATATCGCAGGACAACCATCCGTGTTTAAAATGGTTCACATTGTAATTATGTTGTATAAAGTTTCATTTTATTTGTTTTCGTTTCATTTGTGAGTGTTTTCAATTGCATTTGAGTTTCAAAAGCTCAATTTTTCGTATTGTGTATGTGCTTTCTAGCGCATTAGGTTAAATTAAAAACTCTTATTTTCGCTTTGCGTATGTGGTTTGTGAAGGGGCTTGTGAAAGTGGGCGTTCGAATTTTTTGTTACATCCGGTTGTGATTTTGGTGTACATTTTACTTTTACACAGTAAATTTCGGTAATTGATTAGTAATTGTTGCATTGAATTTTAGTAACGATTTTCTATCTATAAATTACCTGGCCGATGTGGATATTTGGATTTATTTAAACATTTTATAATTAAATATTACTAATGGTTCATCCGAAAAGTTCATTAGTTTCTTGTCGTTCACCGTTTCCCATCGCTATACTGAAGAATACCGAATTAACTAAATCTAATATAACCTAACCAAATCTCTGTATTTTGATTAAGCTTTAAATCTGTTTTCTGCAAATTATTTTACTTTAATTTATGTGACAGTTAAAGTCCATACTAAATTCAGTTGTAAGATCGATACAAGCTGTGTTTACCATGTACCGGTAAAATTATGCGCTTTGAGTATACTTGGTTATATTACGGTTAGGTTAAGTCTAGTCTACTTTGGGAAATAATTTCTTTCTGAAACCTGTTTAAAAATTCAGATATGTGTAAAAGTATGTTCAGTGATGCAGCGATATATTCTTATTGTGTTCTTAAGATTGAATTTTGTGTAACCCAAGGTTTCGATTCTACACGTAGAAATTGCAAAATGTTGAAATTTTCTCTTCGAGTAAAAATGTATGAACTTTGGAGATGCTATAACTTCATTCTGAGCTACTCCTTGACGTTGAGCGTTCTTGTAATGTTTCGTTTCTTTTCGGCGCATATAATCTGTAGAAATGATAATAATTTACTGGGAAAAATGATGCCAGTTGTTATTTTGAAAAATATTTTTTCCAGTCAAATTTGTAATAGCCAATATATATGAAATTTCTATTGAATCAAACAGAACAATCTCGTATAAAGGAAATAAACTCCGTTTTTACCCAGTACTTGAGGTGTAAACTTGTCATTTGAAAAGTAGTTATATTATTTAAAGTTTAATAATTATATTATTAATTAGCTAAGTAGTGCTACTATGTTGAAAAAGTTTGTACCGACTCCGGATCGGTTTGTCGCGACATATATTGTACAGTTATATGGTTTAATGTTTTCACTGTTCTACACCTAGTAGTTTTTTAGTTATTTCCCATGGGCAGCATTGGTGACGTAATACTATTTCTGTAACAATAAGATATTGTAGCTCCCAAACCATACAAAATATCGAAAAAGTTTCCCTCTAAAAGTTGTTTTGTTTTCCATACTGACTCCAAAAATGTAAAAAGTTACCCCAGTTCCCATTTGAAATTTTCAAGTTCATATGTATTTCCGGTACGCCACTGATTCCCCGAATACGCTAGTTGAATTCTCCATATGAACTTTTATCACACCATTTTTTATTGCACTTCTCTAGTCCACTCCATAACGAAATGGTTCTATGGTGCCGGACTTTTGAATCAACATGTATATAGATAAATAGATATATAGCGTTCCAGTCTAACATTTTGCTAGTATACCAGGTACGTAATTATGAAACCTGAATTTATGTACAGAAAAGACACAGTGATTGGATGACAATGCTAAGAACTATTTTATTCGAAATATTGGCCATCGCCAGCGATACGTTTCTTCCATCGTTCCGGGAATGTGTGGATGCCAGACCAAAAAAAACTGTGACTCTTGTGCTGCTAACTAGTCATCAAGCCATTTTCGTAAGATGTGAAGCGCTGGTCAGCAAAATCGTTTCTCATGCATGGAAATAAGTGAAAATCGGAAGGTGCCAAGTCTGGTGAGGAAGCCGCACGCGGAGGGATTTCAAGTATGCAGTTTTACGGTAACCACAGTGACAGCTAATGCCATCTATGCAAAAATTCTGGTTTCATATTTACACACCTAGTAGACAAGCTGATTGGAATTACGGACGCAAAAATGACCAATATTTCACAATTTTTGGCCATCTTGCACTTGGAATTGGTTCTTTTAAGTTTGTATTGCGTGTGCAGATGAACGTATGCAGAATCTGACTTTAATCCGACAGAGCATTTCTTGGATGTTATCGTATACCATCCTCGTGCTATATAACATCAATTCACATCAATACTTCTTCTCCTCTATACGCTCCGCGAGGAATTGACTGCCCTTCTGGAAATTGAATGAGTTTATGCTTCAAGAGTGCAGGCTGTCATGAGAACAAGATGTGGGATTCCGAATGAAACGCGATTGAAATTTAACTATATTCAAATGGGTCTGTGAACTTTTATGATCACATGCTAAATATTGTAGTCAAATATTTCAGAGTAAAATATATCTTGAGTTAGAAACTATATTGTTTTCAATTATTTCATTTGAAACTTGCCAATGCAATTGTGTTCCTTGCCTTTAAATGTAAATGTAACTAGCCAACGATATTATTGTACAATGTTATTTACATAGTAAACTAATTTTGACATATCAAGTAAAATTGCATATTCGGTTCTGAATATTTCAAGCACGTGAATTTTAAAGGTATGTCTTGCCTTAGTGGAAACAAAGTTAACGTATACCACACAGGAAATGTGACACTGTTTTTTCTAATATTGTTATTAAGATACTATTAGACACAAACACCATTCAAGGTTAATTGACAATATATTTATTTTAATGGATGAAGGAAAAGACTTAACTGATTTATACGTATTAATTAACCCTCAGACTCACTGTATACTTTACAATTGTCATTTGGCCGAAATAGTTTTATTAATACAAGTAATGTAAATCTAAACTTCAATTTCTAGAAATAACAAATTTGATATTTAACGGTTTCTTGTATCAAAAAGAGAAACCCAAGTAATATATTGTAATATACAAATGCCCCACCATTTGAGCGTTGGTATCCTACGGCCTGATGAATCAATTTTTGTATTATAAAATTTCAAATAAAAATCTTCTGTATTTATCAATCATCATCCGTTTCGTGCAGAATGGGTTTACACACTATGCCTTGGTGTATACTGTATAACAACATACTGCCAGTATTTGCGGTTTTAATTATGAAGTTTTTATGAATCTTTTTTAAAAGCGACATGTAGGTCTACATTTTCAGAATCTGGACTGAAATTGGGATAGAGTTTTATATAGGAAAAAAAATACAATATAAAAGAACATTTAATTTAGTAATAAAAATATATTGCATTGTATTTCTATAAATGTTAAGTATTATACGTACAACATAATAATATGATGACCTACAATCAACAACATTAAAGTAAATTAAAAGCTTTTCGTTAAGCATGACATTAAATAATATGAATAATTCAAATATTTCTCGCATAACGTTCCCCCTGTCTCAGAAATACATATGATTTTTTAATGTGGTTATTACATTTTTATAGTATCGTGATAAATGGAAGCAAAAAATAGTAAATAAATAAATATTTCTTCAGAAAAGGATGATAATTCAGAGCAGTAAAATAACAGTATTCTTAGTTCATTAGTTTTTAAAAGGCATGTTTAATTTAGTAATATCTTTATGCTTGAGAACTATAAGTACAAACTCGAGCGCATTTGAAAGTAATATATTAAATACTGCTTTTTAGGGCGAATATAATTATTAGAAAGAGTGTTCATGAAAGTTTTAATTAAAATATGATGTGCATAGCTAATTTTCTATTATTCACAATGTTTCAACTTACCACACAGCACTCTTTGGATATATGGGAAAGCAACTTACTTTTCCGATTTGTGACAAGAAATATTACATTAATATTAGCTTAATCAAATGCATGCCTATTCGAGATAATATATATATATATATATATATATATATATATATACATATTTACAAATAATATTCAATACCATGGTAAATTATATTTTTGTAAAAGAAATTTTATCCATTATTAATTTTACTATACTGCGAAATTACAGTTATTAAAGCATGTGGTTTTGGTACCATACGTGTTTTGTTTTGCGTTAAACTGACAATTGTTCAATCTTTAACTAGTTTCTTTCAAAATGAGAACAAATGATTCATAATGTATCACAAGGAGATTGATGTATTTTAACTTGTAAGAATTTCCAACATAAATATTATTTATGAAAAATTTTACGTTCACAAAGACTACTGTCGTTAGTACATACTAATACATAGAATAATATTTACCATCTTAATTCTACCTAAATGTTTGCAAACGTTGTGCGAGTAAATATCATTTAAATTTGTAAATTTTGATATGATATTCATTTTGTTCGGAAATTCGCAAGCTTGAAGAGTATTAACTGCGTATAGAATGAATTACAAAGTGTTTAATTTCATTATTGCTAAAGCAATGTCGTACATATTGCAACTATCATTCAATATTATGTAATATTAACATACTTTTCCTATTGCAATGTTCAAAAATATAACTTTGACAAAAATATAATTTCTGAAATAATTTGGGCCGAAACGTAAACATGCTCTTTTCTCCCAAGCAATATTTTAAAATTAGTTTTATAATAAGATGTTTCAATGAAAAAAAAATAATAATTCTAATGTCATAATTATTTATGAAGATTTCTATTCTTTAATACTTTACTCCCAATACTCGAAATTACTTTCATATTTGATGTGCAAACGTGGCAATAACATTAAAACATTCGACCAAAACAACAAAATTTAATATTAAATCAAGCTCATGTCATAAACGTTTGCTGAAATAAACAATCTCAATACGTAAAATAGTTTATTAATAACATATTTTCGAATACTTATTGGACTTTCAAACAGTAATTTAATAAATATAATAAATAACAAGTATTAATTACATTAGCAATTATTAGCAATTGAAATACAGGAATTTCTTTGTGAAATTATACGATTAATTATACAAGAACCATTTCGTAGATAGTGGCTCAATATATAGGCTATAAATTGCTAAATTCCTGAAATCCTAATACCAGTTCGAGATTTTTTTCTGTCTTCTACAGGTGTTATTCATAAATATGTGTGAGACTTATCTACGGATAAGTTACTAACACCCGTAGAACTCAAACTAATAATAAAAATACGTAATTATAAGCCAGCTCCTTATTGTATGACATTTTTATTATATATGAAATGACGTAAGTACCACCAAAGCTCTTTCGCTTCTGTGTATATGTTTATTTATTTTTTGCTACGTGGGCTGTGTTGAAGGTATGTATATAATCGTGTATTGATATTCAGTCGAGTTATAATGATTTGAAAGGCTGTTGGGTCTCGTAGGATTTCTCACTGTCTCCGACAGTGCAACCTTTGACATTTATTAGTATTTGTATGGAGCATGCACACTGAGTTTACCCAATTACTTGGATTGCCCTGAATGTTTAGATTTAAAATGATGTAGGCTTAGTAATGGTTTTCTATTTGTAACTTATTTATATAGCGCTTTGATCAGCTGAATTTACTAAGCATTGGTTAGATTGTGAATGAAAGCCAAGATTCTCCATTTAACTACCTCTGATGGTAAATTTGTGGATCAATATGGAGCAGCTGCATTAACGACTATAATACAAGTGATGATGTTTAGTCGGAAAGAATATTTATTCTTCGCTATTATGAGTAAAATAATATTAGTAGAGCGAGTGCTTTGAGATTTGCGTATTACTGCAATTGGAGGGAATAAAACTGCGTGACAAACGAGTTTGAACAGAAATTTATATAAGGTAGGGCCCGAAACTTTTGTTGACTTTTTTTCATTAAGGAATACTATTTATTCGTGCGAATCGACTGAACCATCAAGTTGGGACACTATTTAGACAAAGGAAAAAAGTAAATCTGCTTCATAGAAATGACATATTAAAATGTAGTAAGTCGGAAACTAAAATGTTTCCAGTGGACCATATTGCAAACATGGTGTATGGTAACAGTGATGTGTAATATTTCTGTATTACTCATATATGCTACATACTGATATATATATATATATATATATATATATATATATATATATATATATATCGTAATGATTTATTTACTGTTAGCGAAAGGGATCGTATATGACGTGGTAGCACAGTATTTTTTATATACGAATAAATCTGGTAGAGTCTGTTTGACCAAGAACCGTTTATTATAGTGGTTAATATATGAAATAATAAAGCGTTTTTACCGACACTTTGTTTAATACTAAAATTTCCAATATTATATGACATACACATATTTACAGTTATTAAGAAGAGTATCCCGAACGTGGGCTCTGTAATGATTTGATTTGTGGTTCACCTCTTTTGTAGTAATAACTTTGACTTTGGTCTTTCAGAAAGGAAAGTGTCTAGAGCACGGATACTAACTCCAGTCCAAGGTAGCGAGATATAGGTATACCGACTCCAGTGCAAGTCGGGGGTTAGGAAGAGTCCTGACTCCAGTCCAAGTCAGGTAGGAAGAGGTGACCACTTTTCGCAGCGAAGAAGTGATACTTCTAAGGCTCTTTACTGGTCTTTTATATCCCTTTTTGGTGGGCGTATTTTCACTGCTTCCAAGCTTCACCACTTGGTGTTAGTGTCGTCTGCTTCTTGGGTTGCTTATGCAGCATTTTGCAATTCTTGTTGTTTGTGGTTTGTTTTCATTGTAGTCACGTTAACATACTGACCCAATGATCCACTTCCCATTACATTATATATCATAAGCATACATAATTTATATGACATTGAAAAATCAATAACATTGTATTAATACAAAATGCCAACTTTTGTGAAAGAAGTGAATATACCTAGTTACAAGGAAAAAAATATGAATAAATAAGAAGAAGTGTAAAAACGAAGAAGTTTAGAACGTCACGTCTCACACGAGGGAAAAATAAATTGTCCGTGGTCTTTAGCGGTAATTTCAACACACTTTTCATGAAAGTATTTGCACTACGAGACGCAAAGATGCATGTCTGCAACTCTGTCTGTATCACAAAGATCCACAAAACCAAGACCCACAAGAACTGGGGCAACTCAGTGTGGGTTCTTCAGGACTATCAGAAACAGTTGCTGAAATTCTGGTCGTTTTAAACGTGATCGCACGTATTTTGTGTGTTTTTTTCGTATTTTAATTGATAGTTTCCTTATTACCTGGCATTGTCTATACTTTACTTACTAAACCTTACGATGATTGGTGTTCAGTACAAACATTTCAAATACCCAAGTCTATCATTTTAAACAGTTATCACTGCATTTTGCCCAATATGCCGGTGGACCATATTACGCGCTATTGACCTCTTTACTTTCTTCCAGCGCTTGCTAGTTACACAATGCAATGCTAAATTAACAACAACATATTTTTGTGCTCAATATGCCACTTCAAATGGATCTAATGCCGCTCACGCCAATCGCAAAGAATTGAGTCACGCAAAATTGTTTTCCCTTGCCATGAGGATATAATTTAGGGTGACATCTAGTAGCATCAACGGATAGCTGCAGAGATCTGGGGTGTGAGCCATATTGGGGACGGCCCATAATCAGCACACTTACCTTAATTGAGAATTTGTTTGTTTTTCTTGCCGTAGTAAAGTTTGGTCCGGTTCATTGTGTGATACGAAAAATATACCTCGATTTTAGTGTAGAAGTAACTTGTTCTCAAGCAAAAGGAAAATGCAATGGTCTCTGTTCTCTCGCCCTCCATCAAACTGTGCTCTTCAAAGGAAGATTTATTTTGCTGGTTATTTTTCTTCCAATTTCCTCAACCAGGTAAATATAATAGACAATGACACTTAACATTTATTTTTAAATACTTATTTTAGAAGAAATATGTTTTGTTTTGTTAATACAGTTACCATCATTTCTACCAGTGGAGCAGAGTCAAGTTAAAAGCACAGGACAACTACTTATGTTTTCTCTTCAAATGGAGGAAACTAAGCTGATTGGTAGACAAGCATGACAACCTTTCATTTAAAATCCTATAAATAAACACTACCGAACAGAAGCATTTCTTACTATCACATTACAGTTTCTGCAGAACAAGTTACACTCATTTTTTGTATCTTCCCATCAAGTAATAACGTTCGATAAGAAGGAAAAGCAGTTATAAAATGATGAACCATTTTCTTGTTATTTCGGTAACGAACATTTCGTTATTACTATCAATTTGAATCACACAAATTTTTAACACATTTGTCTATTTTGGAACATCTTCACTTGATCACAAGAGAATGAAGGAAGGTTATTTAAAATAGTTTTAAAAGAAACGATAGCAGGAAGACAAGATAGAAAAGAGGAAATGTACTCAAAAGGATGTCGCCTGGTACACGTGACTTTTTATATGTGGCATATGTGTATTTTTAATTTTTTAAAAGCTCAGCACCCTCTTGTGTTTGTCAAAATTATCCCTTCAAAACCATAGTAGAAGATGCTTCCCAAGTACTAAAATTATCATATTTTTCTCTCCTTGTATAACACAAATAATTCTAATTGTTGACAGTTATGTAATGTATCGGGTTGGTGGATTTTTGTCAAACTACGTTAATCCACAGTATTCCAAGATCATGAGGATTTCCGTAAATTCCGTTTTCTTCTAATTTTTCGTTTTTCTGTTTGTCTTTTTCTGTATATTGGGCACGTAATTGGCGCACATCTACTTCTCTTAGATCTCTGCTCAAAATATGTCGAAGGAGGTATATCTCATATTGATATGAGTATTATTACTACTGCGACCAAGATCGTAAACGTGAAGTCAATTTTCAGCAGTCTAGTGCAGGGTGCTCTTCAGGTTATTTAGAATATTTCCCCCCCTTGTGTTCCACCGTGATTTTTATTGTCCGATATACTTGTCATTACTGTCTTTTAAGTATAATTTGGCAAAATTTTGTCAGAATAAATGTTACCTCGATGGAATTGATGGAGCTTTCCAGCAAGGTATTAATAATTCTGGTATTATAATTAGAACCGTGACTAAAACTGTGAAATTAAAGCTCATAAGGATTTGGGGAGAATATGAAAGTTGAGTAGCAATCTAAAGATATTTTGGTATATTTAAGTAGTGCTGTGCTTCTAATTATGCAGTAACGGGAGTTATGAACAGCAAATTTAATTAGACTTTTAAAATAAACCTTACGTGATTGCCAGTTTGTGTGATCAACTTTGTCTCTCTTCAGTAAAATGAAACGTATACTTGAAAAAGTGTTATTACTGACAGAATCCATTAATTCCCCCTAGAAATTCAATCACGTAAGTAGAGCTTAAAATAATTGTTTCAAGCAGAGGATTGAGGGCTTCTAACGTACAAATTAGAGAAGGAGCCTAAAATAAGTTGTACAATAAAACAACTTTAATTTTCTTCTTTGGATACTTTATTTCACACTTGCGGTCCTATTGTAACATTAAATAAGGTTGGTTCCTAACCAAGTGCATTATTACTCTAATTACAAGAGTTAATGTTGAAAACGAAATAATGTGAGGGAGGCACAAAACAGTAAATTAAAGACCATTTATATTATTCTCTTCTGATCTGATTCAAACCTCCAAAATAATTATACTCATTCGTCACTGTCCTGTAGCTGGAACTGAAACGGATAAAATTTTAAACTACAATTAGATTCCTAAAGATGAAAAGTATAAGGATAAATAAAAGAAAGGTCGAAAATCACCAGTAAACACTTTTCAACGGATAATATTCACTTTTGGTAAACATGGATAAAATTTGTAAACCTTCAGTTATAAGCACTCTTTCCAAAATTTGAACTGAATATTCTGCAGATTATTCTGAAGCGAATATACACTGGGATCGTAATATCACTCTTTATACAACATACACAAGCATCAGTTTTTTTTAAATTTGAAAGTGTAACTTTGTGATAAGACGTAAGTTATTATGACTTTCAGGAAGCAAAATTTAGCACAGTTTTTTTAACATCGGCTTACTGCTCTATTAATATTAACGTCACATTTATATACACATTCTATATTCCTAACTTTCTATATTCCTTTGGAGAAATGTATTCTTCAAACTTGAGTGAATGTTTATTCATCTTTTTGGAGTGATTCAATATACATCATGGCTACTAGCCAAGTTTGTTCTAGGTTTTTTGTGACTGTGAGGGTTATCGAAACCCGAAGTCATGCTGTGAAATTTTATCGCTTTGCGTTCAGTTAAAAATGACAACAGAAAAGCTGAAAACTTTTCTCAGTAGCAAAAAATTAAGCGCAATTAAGGAGTAAGATATTTATAGTATACGAAAAAAATTTGAACGCTGTTCCGGAGAAATCGTTTCGAACGGCTATTAGGGGATAAGCCATATGATCACTGGTTGGAAGGTATCTGGTTCAAATCTCCAAAAGATTAATAATTTTACACTATTCCATTTATTAGTACATTACTTTTCTATCCTACTGTTCATGAATAAATGCTTCCTCTTACTTCTTTTTACACTTTCAACATTTTATTGCGCCATTTTCTTGTTAAAAAGTTTTAAACTTTAATCTGAATTTTTCAAAAGTCACCTAAAACATTATAACTAGATTCAAATCAAAATAAACTTAGATCCCATCTTTTTTTTTCTATCAGATAACTCTCATCTTCTCTGCGATGAATTCACTCTGAAAGAGTCCTTCCCCTTTCTGCTCTCAAGGGATGACATATTACTAGCAAATCGGGCAGAATTCCGCTTCTAGAATTGTGGGCGTATTAACTAAAGAGAAGATGAGAGTTATCTGATAGAAAAAAAAAAGATGGGA